>JAOWBB010006721.1:0-19349 GCA_028565995.1 Ricinus marginatus
TGCTTTTTGCCCCCCCCCCCCCCCCCCCGAAGAACATTCTCCAAAATATCTTTCGGCTTCCAAATATTTAATGATCCGATAATCGATTCCAAATTTTACGCATTTCACTTCGTCCACTTTCGTGGGTTCTCCCCGTTTGGAAAGCAAACGGGAGAGAATGAAGGATTTGAAAGGATTGGGGGGCAACTTAAAATTTTACGCGTCGTCTAATTGCCGTATCATAATTATGGCTGTGGACAATATTACAAAACAATTGATTATCAAGCGCCGTGCGTATTTTTAAAATGAAGGCAAATGAAATTATAATTTTTGCCATTTAAAATTAGAATTATGTAAAATTGCGGTAAACTCCGTTCGTAAGAAAAAATGGCGGTAGAGTAAAGATTTAATGAAGTTCCCTTGGTTTGTTATAATCTCAAATTTGACTTTGACATATCGCAAAAGGAAGATCTCGGACGTTCTCGGTTCCCGAGGCAATTATCGCTGTTTTTATTAAATTCCCGTGCTAATATTTGAAAATGGAATCGTGCACTGCGGGCCGATGTGACGTCGGGGAAAGGCTCATCGCGCTGAGCGTCCTTTCTTTCAAAAAGGCAAAGGAGGACGCGCCGCGTCCAGCGCCGCGGACAAAGTAGGAAAATTAACTGCCCGTGCCAATAAAAGGAATTTTGCACTTTAAATGACAGCTTTAATGAAACCCCCCCCAAAGAATAGTTTCCTTTCGTGAGAGAGCGGTCGTGTCTGCAATGCAGGAACACGCCGGAAATTCGCAAGCAGAAAACCGAGGCCTAATGACACGATACCGACTGATTTTATGGATTGGAGCTGAAATCCAATTGTTTTTACATGAAGGTTAACTTCACCGTAAGGGGAAGGACGGACGTGGAAGTAAAATTTCGCATTTGATTGATAACCTTTTTCATCCGCATTTTTTTTTTTTTTTTTGCATGAAAGAGAAATCCGACAGCGAAATATTTCTGCGGACAATTTTTTTTTCCCCGCCTTTCCCGATGCTTCGCTTTGTTTTCAAATCTCGGGGAGGGCCAGCCTTTCCTTCTGCTTTGCCGCTGGAGGAAGTCGGAGGCGGAGAGGAAGGCTTCGGAATCCGTGAGTTTTTGAAATATTTGTCGAACCGTTACTTGTGTGATATTTCCCCAGCGGACATTCGCTTGCCGAGAGAATTATACTGAAAGCGCCGCATTAATTAATGTTTTTCAGCCGTTGTTACGACCGCACAAGCTGCAATTATCAGGATATTAATTAACATTATTAGGTTAAAACCTCGTGGGCGGCTAAGTCCGGTTTAGTCAGCAATTCATTAGGCTTTTCCGCCGTGATCCTTTCCTCGGACCGGAATATCGCTGCTGTTTTTATTTGCAACGCCGATTGCCGCTTTGCTGTTTCAGAACTTAAAAATTTCGCCATTGAAAACGTTGCTGCTGAACATACTGACTTCTTACCCTGACAATGTCGGAGGGGTTTTCCTACTGGAATCGGCAAGTAAACTTTCCATATTTCCGGAACCCAAATTTTTCCCAACAGATTTTACGAAATGTGATTAACAAAGACAAAAATGTATTTTTAATCAAACTTTGATTATTCTCAACTAACCATAAGGATATTGGAATCTTATGTGTAATTTTTGGAATTTTCTCTGGTTTATTAGGATTGAGTCTAAGAATTCTCATTCACCGTAATCGACACGAGTGCCTTCCACAGAGTGTGCCGTTCCAGTTAATTATTAAGTAGGATTGTTGTAAAGTCGACAAGTAGTATATCAGTTAAGGTATTTCCGCTATTCGAAACGGAAGTAATTGCAGCAGCAGTGAATGGCCCAACGAGTGCAGGTAACTTCGACCTGATCTGAGATCTAACTTTGCGGAGCAGGGGGAATATCGGAAGATCAAAGTTGATTTCGGCTGACGGTTCAGAGCTCCAACTGGATCAAGATTTTCGCTTTCCGGAATCGGAACATTATCGGTGCAAAATGCGACGTGAGTGACAGCATGGTGGAGAACCGCTCTACGTCAACGAAGCGAAATCCAGGGATTTTTTTTGGGGGGGGGGGGGATTGCTGCTGTTGAATTGCAGCAAAACTAAAATTTGAAATCGGCTACTCCGGAAACCGCCTCCAGTCCACTGTCGGCAGTGCATGTCTGCTGCGGCGATAATTAATGAGTTTCTAACCGGGAGCGGTAAGATTTTGGCACAGACGCGTGATGTGCGTTGGCTCGGCGATAAGCCTTGCGACCGAGTAAGCCTCAGTGATTTCCGCCATTTTGAATTGTGCCTTGTTTTCATGGAGGTATCAGTGGACGATTTCCGAAATTTCCGTATTTTTCAGAATTCCATTTTAACTGAACAGATTCCCTTTTGTTGGAGCGAATAAATGCCGCCGGTTTCAAATCCACACGCTGGGGAGAGCCTTCGCCCAAATCACGGCGACCGTTTTTGCAGCGCAAGCGGGAATCCCGTTTCTCAGACGTGCCGTCCCAACTCCCGTTGAAGTGCTGTCGGTGATTCACTTTCAGTGCGAACGTAATGCAAATATTGTCGTCGGCGTCTCATCGGAGGCGAATTTCGCACCGAATTCCGAACAATCGCCGAGATGTTTAAACCTGGGACCTTTTTCCGTTAGGGATCGCGTCGGGGAAAGGCCGAGAGGAACTTTCCCCCACGGTTAACTTACCGGCGGAGTCATTTTGGGAATCGGAGCTTGGGAAATCTGGAAAATCGATAGCGCTTGTGCCGCTCCTGGCGGCGAAAAGCGATATTTATATTATTTAATTCATGAAACGGTATTAATTTGCAAAAATTTTCCTCCCCTTTCCTCTGTTGCGACGGTAAGGCCGGGTCGGAATGAAGTCTTTCGACGTCAAAAGCGCCGCACGCCGCGGGTACCGCACGAATTTCCCACCAAAACTGGGAAATTATTGTAAGAGCTAAACGCTTCTCGAATACTAACCCACTGCGCGACCGCGATGCGGGGACAAAGAAAACGAAGCATAATGCATTATTAAGGAGGCGAAAATTGTGAAATTCCTCCCCATCACGAAATGCCGGGACAGAAATGACCAATCTCCCACTTTTACGGTCCGTCAGATTTATTTTTCTGTCGGAGTTTCCAAGCCGTAATTTGATAATTCCCTGTCGAAAGAATCTACGCCGTGACGTATCGATCACCGATCGCGATTTTGCAGCGGACGGGCTTAAAATGTTTCAGTCCTAAGGAACTTTTAATTGCGAAGCTCTGACCCGCGGCAAGCTTTGTAATTTGGGCCGCGTCAGAGAAAAGCCCAGGCACAAATCAGAAGAAGTTTTCCTTTTTCCTCGGTCGTTTTCCCCGCCAATCTTGATAGATTCGGTTCCCACCGAGAGTCGCGTTGGCTTCTCATTTCCGCTCTGCGGACTCGCGAAAAACCTTAAGGTAAATGGCGACGCAGGAATATCGTTTTCATCCCCGGATACATTTCGGAATCGTCGAAAACCGATTTTCTTCCTTTTTTTAACGAGCCACGGAGGCGTCCGCCAAATTCGGAAAACGATTTATCTGGGAGGGCGTGGGCTTCGTTTTGCGCGAAGCTTCCGAGTGGAGCGTCTTTTTGCCGTGCAAAACCGTGGCGGAGCTTTTGCGAAAACGATCGAGGAAAATGGATTTTCCGAGATTTCCTTCAAGTTATTGATTAAATATCAAAAGTGATGCTTCAGAAGTGAATATTTTCTTTTCCTTTTCAGACTCCGCAGGGATTTTTGTTTTTTTTTTTTGGGCGGAACGAAAAGAAAAAAAATTTTTTTTTCACCTGCATTACGAAATTTCCATCCCCCAGCTTTTGCTTTACGCTTCTTGCCGTCAGGAACGGAAATCGGCATTAAATTTTAACCTTTCAGTCGGCGGAGATATATATATGTATATATATATGTGCAACGCAATCGAATCGCCGTAAAACATTTGTACGATTTTGACATATTTGATATCCGAATGGACATTTCCGTCTGTATGCTCTCTTTTCCATATCTGTCGGGCTTCCGAACTCAAAGGTTCTGTTCGCTCTCCTGAAAAGGGAAAAAAAAAAAAAAATTAACTTTTTCCTGATTTGCATTCGACATTTTGGCATTTCAGTGTGAAAAATTAAGCGTCAGTGATTAATCTGCGACAGTATCTGATTAATTTAAAATAGTGTGATAGCTGATTTCTAAATGTTGGCCGCCTGCCGTGGGCTTTGTATTCGCGCTGAAAGTCGCTTATATAATGATTTTCTTCCAAAAATTAAGAATTATCAAGTCGGGAAAAATTTTTCGAAATTAAATTTCCACACTAATTTAAATCTGCCCGGTGAAAGTTTAAAATTTGAATATGTTTATCTTACTTCTGCGTCCACGTTCGGACGGTCCTGATCCAACTCCGTGGAACGAACCAGCCATCATTACAATTGTATAAAAGATAATTGGAGATAAAAAATAATACAAAGGGAAATATTACATTTTCCTATTCCCCCCCCGTTTCGCCAACGAGAAAAATAAACTGGAACGGTCGGAAACTGCAGACTGCAATCGCGAACGCATCACGTTAAAACAATTCATCGCGTCGAACGTTTAGGATCATTTCCTTTAATTGCCAATGTAGAGCGTTAAGAATATCCCTCATTCGGGCTATACATATAGGATGCCAGTCAATTTAAGTCTGTCGCATACATTGTTTGTCATTACGAGTGTGCGTTAATGCAATCTGAAAGTCAATGTTTTCGTAAAATTTCGCTCGATATTAACAGCTCGTGAGCTGCTCCAGAAGATGAAAACTCAATTTACGCATCGCAAAACTTTTATTATGAGTTAAACTTTCCGACGTCAGAGAGATATACTGAATATTAAATCCCAATTTTACCTCCCATTTGTATTTGTATTCCGTTTGAAATCGAGTCGATCATTTACTATGCGGAACTCTTGCTGCTCTTAGGAATCTCGATTCCTTCGGGGGGGGGGGCACCACCAATTTTTCTGCTTTTAAACGATCATTCCGGCGTAAGAGAGACAAGGCAGAGGAGCGACTCCTTCGGCATTCACGATTTAACGCATCTTGCGGACAAAATGTAAATTGTTCAGGCGTCAGGACTAACGCCGTCGCGGGGTTAATGCATGTTTCCCGCACTGAACAACTTTCCATGGCCCTTTATGTATTTAAAACGTAGTTTTGCGAATAAGCCGAGAGCAATTATTCTTGCGTCCATCACCATTCAAAATCCATCTTCTGCTTTAAAACAATTCGATGGTTGCTTTTTGCAATGTTTGTACAATATTTTAATGATAATGAATTACATATAATTTATGCGTTGCTCCGGGAAAATGTTCCGTTCTAACTGCCATTCTTAAAATAAAACTTTGCGTTGAGCATTACATCAATATACCGGGGATATTAACATTTAATAATTTAGAAACATTTCCCAAAATAATTTCCCAATATCAGCGCCAAATTTATGCGAAAATGCGATGCGTATCTGGCGAATAAATGCGGCTGCAATCGACGTACAGAAATTAATATTACAAGATATGGAAAGACCTGAACAAGGTTTTAGATACTCAAAAATACGCTGCAACTGGTTTTGAAAATAACATAATTTTGGAACTAAACGGAAGGTAACGTCAAGATCGAACTTATAAGTTTCATCGTGGGTTGAAGGACCACAGAAAAGATTTCGTACGAAAAATTGGTCGTATTTTTTAGGTTTTGGCTGATTCGGATCTCGTAAAGGGGATTTTTTCGGGGCTCTTTCACGTTATCAACCGATTCCCTGTCCGCAGCGTAATGTGAGACCGTCTTGAAAATCTTTAGCTTACTTTTAATTTCTCAAATCCTTTTTAACCTTTTATAAGTTGTCTACCAACGTAAGCTTAAATTGTCATTTACATTTTTTGGCTTAACAACGAGTACCTTTAGGTGGTCAAATTAATAATAAAACTTGATACATTTCAAAACGTAAGAAGCTTCCGTCCGAATGAATGGCGTGCCCCCAAACCGAAACTGCCGAAGCCATTTCGATATCCATCGTAAAAGAAATAAGGTCCGAGGAGATAAAATCGAAAGAAAAAACGCTTAAAATCTTTTATTTTTACAGTTTCATTTAAAAAACTTTAATTAGTACGTTCGATATAAAGGGAAGGAGAAAAGAAAAATTATAACGCGAAATCGTGCTTTAAAATAATGGGAAAATTAGAAATGGGCAAGAGGCGCAGACAGTGAGTTGGACGTTCCTTAGAATGTTTAACGCCTCTATGGTTTTATCGTCTTAATCTTCAAATCTGAACGTGTCAAAAATGGCGTTCGCGGCGGCGAGGATGATCCTTAAGGATAAGCGCCGCAAATCTTCCAAAGAAGACTTCCAAGTTCCTAGGAATAGAAGTAAGGTAGGTATCATCCTGCATGGCCTCCCTCCCTCACGGTAACCGGAAGCATTTCCAACTTCCCCCGAGACTTATGCTGACCGTTCACAATCGGGATCAAACGTCAATGCTGACAACTGTAAACCGGTTTGATTTCAACGTGTTTTAAAACACATTTTCCTTGCCGACGCATAACACTTACACCACGTTACTACGCTAAGAAAACAGAGAAAAAAAAAAAAAATGCGCAAGTTTAACTTAGAGTGATAAAAGTTATGGTTGCAGCATTTAGAGTGGAATAAATTTCATTCGTGGTTTTTGCATGCTTCTACCTGTTCGGATGAATAAAAAGATTTTTCGCGGCTTTCGCTTTTTCAGCGCTTGGAAAGGAAAATCCGCGGGAATTGAAAGGGAAAATTTTCCTAATAGCTATTGATAACCGGTTTTAAAATTTGATTTGGAGCCCAGAAAATGCCTTGCACGTAACGGTAAATCATTTGCAAATTTTATAACGGTTTCACCAAATTTCGTTTCGACGATGAAGCGCTCCAGAATCTGTCGGCGCGGTTAAAAACGGCCGGAGCCGGAAAATTTTTCGTAAAACGCCTCGGCTCTTACGCGATTATTCTTCCATTTTTCCGCCTTCCAAACGGAGGAAGCCGCAGGGCATTTGATCATAAAAATCCGCAGATGAACCTCAGTCACGGAATCTGAGGATTCCCTCGGATGAAAAATATTTTCAGCTTTTTCAGTATTAAAAGCGTTTGCAATTGCTGACGGAGAGGATTTTTTTTTTTTTTTTTTTTTTTTGGAATCCTTTATGTCACGTCTCGCAATTCCTTTCCAACTCTTTCATTCACTCGTTATTAATGGCACGGCTTGGTAAGCAAATCCTGAGGAAAATATGAAATTCATATCGCTGAGAAACTGAAGGGACACGGAGATTTATCCGAATGCCGGACCAGATTTTACTAGCCGCCAAAAGCATTCTTCTCAAAGGAATCCCATGAATTCCAGAGGTCTTGAGAGCCGTGCCCCTAATGGATCGTGGCAATAACTGCGACGGAGAACTAGCGAGGGAATTTTTCCAATTTCATGCCGCGGGCGACCTTTTTTTTTTTGCTTTTCCTTTTTCGATTTCCTTCCCGTCCCTTACATTTTCGCCATTCCTCTCCTCCCTGGCTCGGGCTCCAGCGCGTTCTCTTCACTTAGCTGCTCTTGTGTGACAGGCGTCGCTATTTTCCACATTTTGCCTTTAAATCTGCTCTTTCTGTTTCTGGGTCTTTCTGACGATGAAACGCTCCCGGCATAAATAATGTGGAACAAGTTTTGTTGCCCTTTGTCGGCTTCGTTCCTTTGTCGTCCCGTTCCTCGATCTTTCTAAAAGATTTTTACAACTTTCCACGTTCATTCATCTTTCGATCCGAACTTCCTTAAAACGGGGAAGGCCCTTGATTCCCTGGGCTTGTTAATCTTTGCCTTTTTCAGCTTATGGTTGTCCTCACAGATTCAAGAGACACCTGAACCATTCACGCCGTCCATCGTGTTACATACGGGGCACGTATTTCCCAATTGTTAAATATTAACGTCAGAATTGTGCCAGCAACGATTTTTTTCTTTTATGTTAAAAAAGTGAAATTGCAGAAATGCCAAGATGGCAGTTTATTGTTTGGTGAAAAATTTTCGTCTGTCTCGTACAGGTTTGAGCCACAAGCTTCTGCGTTGAATTAAATGGTAAAATTCCTGTTCTTAGATTTTTGCATTGAAAAAACTTAAAGTTGGATAGTGCTGTAGGACCTCGGATGGGTTTAAGCCCCCTTGGGTGCAGATGAATTGTGCCCCTTCGCAGCATCTCCGCTGCGATCCTCCGGGGGAAATGAAATTTAGATTTTGAAATTTCTCTATCAGTTAGTGAAACGGTTTAAAATTTAGATTATTTTCATTTTTCCGATTGTAGAAACTTTCATTTTTTTTTGAGTAATCTACTTTTAGGATTGCCAGAGACACGCATGAAGGTTTATAATAATCTACGTGCACTGGTATATAATGCTAATTCTCTAATTGAAAAAGAGATGGATGGAAAAGATTTTAGGATTGCTTTGAAACATAAAGATCCTTTTAACAATCTTCCTAATCCAAATTTTTCAGCCCGCGGCGTCTCCGCATTCGCTGGGAGCATTAATATACAGTATTAACACACAATTATATGTATATCTGGTGGCAAAGAACGGGTTTTCACCCGTTCTCTGATCCCACTGGAAGCTGTACCTTCTGCTGGGTTATCCTATTGCCACCATCATCCTATCCGCTCCGATTTCCCTGGTTCTCTGCTCTCTTTACTTCTTTCAAGCTTACTTTTCTCTTTTCTGTCTATTCTATCTCTTCTTTCAGGCTCGGAGTAGCGCAAGCACTTCTAGTTTTCGAAGTCTAAGTCAGGTACGCCCTGTCTTAATTCATAGTTTCAATGCATTTAAAAATTAGTTAGTTTTTGATCAACATTGTTGCATTTAAGAAAAAGCATTTGTACGTTTATAGTGCATTCACTGACTTTTAAAATTTGTTTTTTACGTTTTATTTTATTTTATTTTATTTTTGTTAAACTTTTATAGCTGGCAGATATCTCGTGGACTACATTTTGGCGCAAACCAAAGCAATCGAAAACTGCTTCCTAGTGTTTAAAGTCATTTATCTAGTATTCACAATTACGCACTCGATAACAGATTCGGAACCTTCAAATTGTTTGAAATCGAATTTATGCCATTTTTAAAATGAAAAATACCTTCAAGGAAAATCAGTATTTTAAATCTGCTTCACCTCTGCAATTTCTTCTTTTTTCTCAATATCACACTTTTTCGATTTTCTTTAATTTAACACGTACTAACTTGAAAAATATCTTTTTTAATTTCACTAAACACATCTTATTTTCTCAATATTCATTCGATGTTGCGCCCAAGAGAAGAGTTCACAGAGTAATCGGTTAGGTTAGAAAAAAAATTAAAAGTGGAAGTAGAATGCAGGAGAGGCGCATAACGTTAATCGTAATTTCGGCGCCAAAATTAACTCCGTTCGAATTTCTTGAAACGCGTTCAATTTATTTTAATGATTCAGTTTTAGAAATTTGATTTTTTAACATAGCTTATTAAAAATATAGATGCATTCGGTAGTTCTTATTAAAAATTAGATTATTATATCGGACTTATATAGCATTAGATTAGATTTAGGATGTAAAAGTTCCATCCTCAAAAACTATCTTGTCCCGTTGTAAAACGATGCGCCATTATCGAACTTTATTAGGCACGTTGAGCGACAGAACCGCGGAAAATCATTGCCGCAAGAATAAATCAACAAGTAGATGAAATACTGGAAAATAAAGTCTATTAAGAAATTACATAGGCCCTGATGTTTTCAATTTATGTGAGGATGAATCGTAGCTGAAAATATCTAAAATCTTTTTGGAAAAACAAAGAAGTCAGGCCTGCTGTAAAACTGAGCAACAAAATGTGAAATTTTTCAACTTCTTCACGTTAGCAATACATCACTGCCCAGGTTGTTTCCCATAAGGTATAGACGGAAAAGTCAGGGATGAACAACAAGCATTTTGTACATGTGGCACTGGGTAGTGTCCGATAAATATTTTCTTTTCAGGGATCTCTTTTTGTTGCGGAAATATTTGCTGGCGTATCAGATCTCTGAAAATATCCATTTTCGATTTTCGATAATGAAACCAAACTTCATTCCAGCTTCACAGGAAGATCTTTTAATTGATCACTTTCATTTTGCCCTAAAATATTATAGAAATCGGGCTAAATATATGTCGTCTTTGATATGGATTTTTTATGTGAATACCAGCTTTGAATTTCATGAAACAAATATTTATTTGATCTAATTAGACCGAATTAAATTCATGTGTGAAAGTACAATATCTGTAATTATAACAACGATTAAGTTGAAATATATAATGTGATTAAGTTTTTGCTCAAAAATTATGATATTACTCAACGGATTCTCCTGTTTTTGTCGTCCATAAAAAAAAAAAAAAATCCTGAATGTAGTTATAATTTTTTATGTTCAATTATATAAAGCAGTGATCGCAAGAATGTTAAAATTTCTTTCAGGAGATTAAAAATTTTAATACACGTTCACCTTTATTCTTCGAATTGTCGGAACATGTTATTCATATTTGCATATCAAACATTAACGTATCTACGCTGTTAAGGCTAATAATGACTAAAGTTGATAGCATCACGGGAAAATTTAATGTTTTTACGTCAGCTCAAAAAAAAAAAAAAACGTCGGTTTTTGAATTTGTGAACAATTAAATTTGAGAAGTATGAAAATAATCCGGGGATTTGACTTATTATAAACCCGAATATCCCAGCTTTTTGGTTTAATTTTCGATTGTTCCTTTCGCATTGAATATGCCCGTCGATTTCGTTGCGATGCACACCATTTGACCGGTTCGATTCCGCAAGCGTAATCGACGTGAACCGGTCCCGATAACGTTTTTCGGAAGGGAAAATGCGGCAGGGATGAAAAACGTCACGGGCGCAGCAAGGGAGTCTGGGACGGGAAGTGGGCGAGCGCTTGCTTCCGACGGCGAAGAGGTCGCATTCGTCCCCTTGTTCCCATCGAAACCATTTCGAACGAGACAAGGGGGGGGGGGGGAAGATTCAATAAAGGGAAAGGATCGAGATGAAAAGTCAATACCCGAGTGACACATTTACGGCACCGGGATTAAAGAGTTTGCCTCAGCGGGGAGAGGGAGAAACGAAAGGAACCGAAAGCCCCTTTTTCTGGGCGGGGAAAGTGGGAAATTTAATTTACCCCCCCCCCCCCTGAAATTGTACCTTCTGAAATTCAACGCGATTCCTACCTGTTACCGCTTACGGAATTTCCTCCTAATTGAACGGAAGTCTTCCCCGCCGAGAAATGCGCTGGCCTAACTGCGATGAGTGATTGCACTTCTCCGAGCTTTGGACGGATTAAAATCCCGTAAAATTTTTAACCGCATTCGCAATCGGAACAATTTATCAGCTTACGTTTCTCGACGTAAAAATTTGGATTTTCCGATCCGACGCAAAGAGGGAAAGTTTTTAAAATCCTCGGTTCAGGGCCTCCTCGCACTCCCGGATTTCAAAGGCTGCCATGTTGCTGCCAACCTTGGAGTGTTCGTTCATTCGTTCAATTTATATCCGTCTGGCAATTATTAATGGGGGGGGGAGAGAGATCGATCTCCGGATTATTTTTTCATTTGAATTGTCGACTGAATTAACGTGAGCCCGGAGCCAAACGAGAATATTAATAAGAGTTCTGGTAGGCGAAATTCCCTTCTGGCATATGGTTAGAGATATAACCGAAGCTTGGAAGCGAGGCGCGTCTCTCGAACATTTTCCCACAGCCGACTCCAATCCCCTGTTTAAAATCAAGTGGCGGAGGCTTTGCAATTACGAAAGGAAAAGGCCGGTCTGACGCAGCGTTTTAATGCGGGATTAAATAAAAACCAAAGGGTTCTTCACGTTTTCGAAAAATTGTTTTTTTTTTTTTTTTTTTTTTTTTTGCCCACGAATGCACAAGGAATTCAAGCGCGTTTCATTTTCAGCCAGTGATCTGCTCTGTTCGGAACTTGAAATGTAAGTCGAAAAATAACAAAAAAGGAAAATTATCTCCCGGAAGAGGCGAACAATTATTTGCAGTGCTCGTAAACTCGACTGGGTGTTCCCTTGGCTTCGAAGTCAAATTCGATTGATAAAATAAATTGGTATCCGTTTTCCAAACTGAGTATAATTCAATTTTTGCACACAGCGAGGCAGCGAAAAAAAATTCCGGTTCGGAGTTTCTACCACGATGCAGAGGGTAAAATTTTCAAGAGAAACATGTCAGGGTGAAATCTTATTTACGTCAATGGGGTTAACTTATTTTAGTGCGTTAGCACACAAGCATGCCAAAGGGTACGTCTTACTCGCGCAGTTTTGTGATAGATCCTGAAACTCTGAAAAAAAAAAAAAAAACTTTCCAAGCCGAAATTTGAATTGCTTAGTGGCGCCATTCCTTTGTTGTTTACCCAGTGAATGGTTTGACGTTTCAGTAAATCTGATTGTTTCGATTAAAGGGCATTTCTTTTTTGTCATCTTGCTCGAAGGAGCCTCCTTTTGTGTATGGCGGTATTCGGCAACCCCGATAAGGTAGGATGCGATCCGAAATGTGTTCGAGGGCAGTTTCCTCCAATTCGAAGCCCCCGTTTCCGATCAGATGCTCACGGAGAAGGGTCGAACTTCCGACAGTACGGAGTCCAGGCGAAAACGTCTGCCGCTGCATGCCCCCGAGGAGATTCAACTCTCCAGGCGGTATCCAGAAGTCTGAGGGCTGCCTTCGCAGTTGCCGCGGAGGTTTTCATTATTTGCGAAACAAATTGTGGACCCTTTTCAGAAATTCAGTGCCTCTGGCGGATTTTACCCCTTCCCTCGATACTGAATCGATACTGAATCGCTATCGATTCAGAGGGAAGCGGAACACAATTCCAACGGAAGAAGAACTGGAATTTTCCAGCGTCCGCGTCGAAGCTTTCCCGCAAATGACTAACCTAACCGGACATTTGTCCACGACAAATTGAGTCTTCGAACGAACACCGAATCGGTCCTGTAAATCGCGAAGTCTGCCTGGTCTATAAAGCAAGGAAAAACCAATGTGATGTGGACATTTTTTAAATGGGGAAGTGGCGATAAATCACACAGCGGTAAAGACATTAACAATTCATAATTGCGGAGGAAACAATGATCCATTGAAACATTTTTCCCTTTCTGTTGCCGGAAAGGGTAGAGCCTTCCAAATCTGCCTTTGCCGTCCAGTTTCGGGTAGCGACTTCCCCTTAAAAGTGACCATTATGCTGTCAACATGGGCTTTTTATGATGTTAAATGCATCGCAACAGCCAATTCATTTAATTTTTGTTTACTCCTCAATCATATTCCATTAGTTCTCAAGCTTTCTGTTTTCATTTTTGGATGCCGTCCTCTTTCGGAAAATCACTTTTTTGATGTCGCGCAATGACCGAACATTTATTTTTAACAAATTTTAATTTTTTTTTTTTTTTTTTTTTACCATAAATAATTCATTAAATATTCCAGGTTACGGTCAGAATATATTTATTTTAAAAGTATATTATTATTTAATTAAATTATTTAATTCGAATCTCACATCTATCATGTGAGGATTGCAGAGTGTCATTTGCCTTAATTAATGGAAATATATCGATCTGAATCGTTAAAAAACTGTGATTTATGTGATAAAATAAGAACGGTTCCATTCAAAACTGGTATATATATATATTTTTTTTTGTTCTATTTTTATTCGGAGTGAATTCTCGTGATGCAGAAGCACTAACATGAAGATTAAATGCCACAATAGAAACAGTAAAGTTATCACATTATAATTAGACACTATAATTATGTTAGTTCAAGCGTATAATTTAAGACTAAAGATTAAGATAGGCATTCGGTTTTACGTGTTTTTTATTTTTCATATTTGTAATATCATTTAAAATTACCGATACATATTAATAGGAAATAAAATATATTGTAAATCTATCATTTAAAAATTTAATCCCTTAAATGCATAAATTTTTTTAGCACGCAAAGCGCTTTTTTTTTTAAATGCAAAAAAACATAAAGCGAAAATGTACAAAAGCATTTTTGTACATGATCGGTTTTAGGCAGTTTTATTAAGACATTACATAAAAATGTTTTTATTTATTTTTTTTTAATTTATTTGACAATCACATAAAAAAGATGTATGAATGTAAGGAATTAATTTTTTTTTTTACTGTGGTACAGTTAATTATTCCGTTTCAAGAAGGCAAATGATATTGATGTTATATGTTATGATTTTGACACGATTTGTTCGATTTTCTCGTTCTTCTTCTTCGGTGACTTCTTACACCGAGCGTTAGGTGCGATCAACGTTCGGATTCTGATCGCATTCAGGCACAACTCGTCCATTTTTTGGGTTCGATATTCATTTGGAGTTTGGCCCCGGCCTGGGGCAGCGCGGAAGGGCTCCGCATTTTGATCTTGATTCAGTTAATCCCGCGAGCTCTCAGATCGATTTACAGGTCTTTTATTGCCGCATTCGTCGCAAATATTGTCGTGTAAATAAGTAAACAAGGAAGTCCGGTGGAGTCGACCGGAAGCATCAACGGAAGCGACAAAATCGGGTCACGATGGGGCTTTTGCCCCGACACGAAACCGAGGGTGATTGCTCCTCGTTTCAATCCCGCGGCCTCGTATGTCGGAACACCCGTTCCGAACGCGAAAATTCGAATGTCGGCACATCTCGAACGTGACGCTGTAATAAATTACAACGAGTAAGTTACACATCTTACAATGCCCGCTGAAATGTGGAAACATTCCGATTATCCTGACTCTTCCCTGTAAAACGATGTCGTGTGGATCGTCGTTCGGTGTCCTCATGGAGAAAGAATTGATATGTTTTAGCGCAGAGATGCGAATTGGTTTTTTTTTTTTTTTTTTTTTTTTTTTTTCGGGTCAGGGTTTTAAATTTAAATTACTGCGTTTAAAATCAAATATTTTTCTTTTGGACGTCACAAAAGAGGTTGGGTTTATGGGATGAATCAAGGTAGATCAGGCCAAAATCAAAGGCACGGGAATTTCCTATAACCGGTCATTCTAAAAAGCGCTCCTGTAGCGGCAAAGACGCACGAAATGCGAAGGAAGGATACCGGATTTGTGCGCAATGGCAAACGAATGCGTTACGAGTAAGCTGAGACTTTAGAAAATTTAGCGAGCGAGATTTTGCCGGGCACATTATTTATGTGATATCAGTTTTAAGTTGCAGGTTAGTAGTTCTCTCCTGCTTTGAGGAGAGCAATATATATGGGAAACCGTGACGGCGACTTTATCCCGTGCACCCGGGAGACTTGCTTTCTGGAAGTGAAATAACTTTTTTTTTTTTTTTTTGTTCCATAAATTACAGGCTCGCAATAAACCGGCAGACGGAGGAGGACACGTAAATCAAAAAGGACAATCAGGGCAAAAGGCGCCTCCGCAGGGTCAGCAGGGAAAGACCAGTCAAAAAGCGACTCAAAAACCAACCGCGCAAAAGGGTCAAGTAAAAGCCCAGGCTCAGCCCAAAGCAGCGGCCGTCAAAGGGGGTGCAAAGCAGAAGAAAAAGGGTCATAAAAATCAGCAGTATGACTTGGTGGTAACCATTAACTTGGTAAGTGCCAGTCGGCTTTTGAAATTTTTGCAATTTGTGCGAGCTTTGAAACCGGGAAATCCGGCGACCGGTTTCACACGTGGAAATTTACTCGAAAAGCGCAACGGCGCAAAAGCAGGTACCTTGCGCCTTTGCAAGATGACCGGACGTGGAACTTGACCGCTCACGGTGCTTACGGAAGACTACCTCACGGTGGCCCCCCCCCCCCCCTCAGGATTTGAATGTTGAACGATGACCCAATCTTTTTCCTTTTGCTGTTGGACAAAATCCAACTGTTTCAAGCAATTTTTCGCGATCTCACATTGAAATTCCCTGCGGGAGCCTTCCTCTTCCGTGATGTTATCCAGTGCCTTCGACGACGTTGTTGCCGCACACATTTACTACGTTAAAACTCGTCTTTTAATGCACCGAATCTCTTTCTCCCTTAATCAGATATAATTTTTGACTGTGGCTTTCCGAATGGTCTACCTTTGCGTGTTCATCATTACCGTATTCCATCGGTTGCGTCTCGATAATTCGACGTCTAATATATTTGAGATCTGCACGCAGATTGTGGTGGCCAAGCGAAGCATGGGTTTTTCTTACCTCCCTGGGAGGTTATTCCCCCGACTGCGGCTCTGCACTGTAAAACCCTGTAATAATAAAGAAATACGGCCTTCGTTCGTTGGATGAAAAGTCACGAATTGTCACATTATTTAAGCCCGATTCAGTGTGGTGGTGCAACGAGGGAAACGGTCCCGGAACGGCCCTCGCTTCTCTCTGGAAATGGGAAATCCAACCGATAAGTGTCTGTTAGATGGCAATATTGACTTTTGGGGTGCACGGAACCGAAAGGAAAATGAAATTCCAGTTGCCGTCTTTGCGTTTTCCCCAATCGCCTGCTTCCAAGCTAAAACAAACGGCAGCGGCGGGATCGTCGCTTGTGTCAATGGGTTTTCGCAGACCCAAATTGCCAGCCAAGCAACGGGAGCTGCCGGGATCAATTTTAATTGCGAAAATAGCGTCTTTAATGTCTCTAAATAGAGACATTAATGACCGCATTTCCATTTGCTGCTGAATTAATTTTCAAGATTAACTTATATGATCGGGGCGGTAAATACAGCGGAATTGGATTCTGAAAGAATCGGGATGCGAATTTATGACCCACATAATTAAATCCGGATTAAATGGCTGCAAGACTTTGTAATGTTTTTTAAATTGCAATATCTATATTATATTAAAAAATTGGGCCATTTAGAAAAACCGAAAAGATTTATAGTCACATACAGGATTTTACAAAATATCTGTTCCTTTATTTAAATGTCAAATGATACTTGACACGTTCTGCAGCGAGACGGAAAGTTTTTGGCACCGGCAACAGAAAGCTGTATATTTTTATATCTAGTGTAGATCGGTCTGCGGATAATGCACTCGAAACTGAAAATTTAGGAATTTTTCGTTTCAAAGTAATCTTCTGAAAGTTCCGAGATTATAAACATACGCTGGCGTAATTTATGCCTCCATAAGTGAAATTGTTTTCGACTTTGCGGTTTTTCCGGAATCGGGGGTTAAATCTGGAAAAAATGGCATTTAACGAAAAAATATACGACAGCGAGTACAGCAGATTGAGAAAGCTGACGAGCAGGACGGAGGTGAAACGGTCTTGCGTAAGAATTTTGATTTTCGCCCCGGCTGAACCTGAGCAGCGAGCTCTCGAATTTCGGCGAAGGTTCGGAAAAGGAATTTTTCCCGCCGGGGTTTTCGCGCCCCGTTTTACACTTCCCTTCGATTTCCGCAGTTTCTCCAAAATCACGCGCGGTCCTCCAGGATTTCCTCGTCCGCAGCAAAGGCGAACGAAGTAACTCCTGTCACCCCCCCCATCCCCCCCCCAAGGAGAGGAGCCTACCAAAGGCCGATTCGCCGGAGCCAGCGGAGCGGTCGAAACGTGGCGCGAGCCCGAGGCGCAAACGTTCGAAGGCTCTCTTAGGACGACGAAAAAAAAGGATCGGGGAAGATTTTGGATTGGCCCGGGGGGGGGGGGATGATCCCACCCTGCGCTAGAAAACATTACGCGGACTCGGAGAGAGCCTCCGCAATGCGGCCCGTAAACAAAACGATTTCTGCCAATTTAAAAGTAAGGAACTGCGCCCTCCCTTTCTGCACGCGGCTTATCTGTCGAATTATTCGAGAGAATCCTCCCCCCCCCCCTCCCTTGGCCACCCGCATCCGCCAATGATGTAAATGCGCACATTTCGACACAAATTCGAAATTCCGTTTATTAAATGTGAAAATGTCGAGCTGGCCGAGGGAAAAGCGGCCGCGCTCGTTTGTTTATTTATTTTTTTGAAAAAGTGAGAATTTTCCCTTCATCTGGGCTAAATCCAGAGCCCCCAGCCGATGGCCGACACCCGGTTCTCGGCCTCCGGTGATTTAACACTGAAAATTGCCGGAAAGGTTGTTCAGCGAAAGGCGCAAGCCTTTAATTCCGTGCCAACGGCCGCCAGGTTCGTGGCCCGAATTTTTATGCGAGGATGAGATTTTAACCCGTAAAATTTCATTTGCATCCATCAGGAAATCTCATTCATGGAAGAATTGTGTAAGCGCCGTTACGTTAATATATTATTTATGTTACATTTACGGTTTCCGCCCTTGCGAGACGTGAAACTTTATAAAGATAAATTTCAGCTAAGGTATTAAAAGGGTTTCTGCCTCCGGTTCGCGGAGAAAAAAACAGAAGGGAGCCCGAACTGGAGAATACGCGTTATATAACGAGTAAAAGTGGGATTAGATCCCATTTTTAATTTAGTCCCCGTCTGAACAAAGTAAAATTAATCGTCATTATAATTCTAATGGACTCCAGAAAATTCCACCTAACTCGATGCGCTTTCCTTGGCTATTTGTTCCGTCCTTATACCCTACCGTGTCAGATGCCGGATTTCGTTATTATTTTACTGAATTTTCGCGCGCGGCACATTGTTAAATGTTTAATATCAATGTTAAATATTTTCGCTCCCTCCATGTTTAATCTACCCAATATTCAAACATATTTAATTTTCGCTCTCCCGATTTTTCCGATTTGCGATTTCGAAAATAATTAAGCCCCGCCATACCGCGATTTTTTGGGAGGTGCCTCCTTTTCCGGCGGGCGAGCAAAAGGTTGTGTTTACGAGCTTATTTTTTTTTTATTTTCCTTCTTAAAATTCCGCTCCGTGTCGAATGTGACCCAACATGGTCGGGAATCTAAAAAATGCGCGCGTTAAAAAGAACGAAATGCCACAATTTGCCTCACCCGGAGCAAAATTACCGTCCGCTCCAATCTTTTGCCGCAAATAATTCGTTTCTTGTTTACCTGCGATACACATCATTCGTCGGATCAAGGAAAAAGAAAGAAGAAAAAAAAAATGTGTAATATTTGCACAGGAAAATAACGACGGTGCTTTTCTTTTTGCAGTCTGAATATGGACTAACGGAAGAGCAGGTCGCAGGTAAGTGCTGGTCCTGTTTGCTCGTTTACTGAAATCGTTTTGTTCATCTTGTACGGTTCGCTCGGAAGACGCCCGACGGCGTGAAAATAATTTTTCATGCGTTTTCCCGTTTTTCACGTTCGCTTCGGGAGCTCGAGTTTTCTTGCGGCAAACGTGCGTTACATTTTTTTACCGGTGAGAAATAAAATTCCAAAATAGGAACGAAACCGTAAGGGGCGGGGGCGGGGGCGGGGGGGGGGGTGTTAGCCCCCCGGGGGAAGAACTAAATAAATTTTTTCCCG
>JAOWBB010006722.1:0-19317 GCA_028565995.1 Ricinus marginatus
GATTTGTTTCTTTCGGGGGGGGGGGGGGGCCGGGGAAAGCTTTCGAGATCTTTGTGCTAAAAATAAATTTGGGACCGTATTATCTTTGGTAATTATCGAAGACGATGAAAAATACATTTCAATATCTGCTGCCACTGTTGACAAAACGTCCGAACAATCGATTCGGTCACATTCGGAGGGGGCTGCCGTGGCGGGAAGGCCCTGCCTCCTCGCCGGGCTTTCGATTTAAGCAGTCCAAATTGATTTATGCAGAGATGTTAAGGTTTTCGAGAAAGAACAACAGCTGTCGTGGATCGGCAACAAATCAGAGTGACTGAACAAGGACGTATTGTAAATTATTAAGCTGCGCCGTAAATGCTGCGAGTCACGCCAGAAAAACCGTCCAAAATCTCGTCGATTTTACCATTCGACATCATTCCCAGCGAACCATATTCAAAAAGGAACCTTTCCCGCTTCGTAAAAGAAAAAAAAATGCTGCGACTAAACCACTGCAGCAACTTCGAGTGTGGACGACGAGAAGAATAAAGGAACCCTGCTCCGACTGCGCTTTCATTAATGCATACATGTATATCAGACATAAAGCACAAGGTCTGAAAGCAAACTAAAGTTGGAGTTGCCGGTCTCGTGGCATCCATTTAATTTTCTTTTACTGTAAGCAGGAAAAAAAAAAATAAAAAACGTGAGTGGAGGTTTCATCCAATAGCGGTTGGGAAATGTTTGAGGTAGTGCTTTTCACCCCGACATCTATATTTGCCATTGCTTAACGAGATTCAAAAAGAAAGGAAAGGAAAAACTCCCTCACGACCACATGCGAGTGCTTCGTTAATGCATTTTACAAATTTTCCCTAGCGGAAAATTTAAACGTCTCAATTGTAGAATCGAAAATGGTAAATGCCGACGTTCTTAATGGTGGCACAAATCAAATGCAATAAATCGAAGTTTACCGATGTAGCTTTGTTAAATAGACATATTCTAAAACAATATTCATATACGGATTTTGAATCGCCTAAAGCCGGAAAAAACTCTGTTGAGAAATGAAGAAAATTACGAAAAAAGAAACCAACACGTATTCATCCGGGATTAAAGAACCTTCCAGGGCGATCACGATGAAAAATAGCGTATAATTTAATAAGTATAGTACAGATCGTAAATTCCATATATATTTGAACGTTCCTCGATATCATAACCTCTCGCCCGTAACTTCGAACCTTAAACTTCTTTCTTTATTATATCGGGGAATTTATTTTCTTTTTATGGGAAGTATCATTTTGTCGTGGACATGGTAAATTCCAATAACGTGATCGATGCGTTTGTATTCGAAAATTTGACATGAAGTTCCAGTTGTTGAAAAAAAAAAAAAAAAGGGGCGAGACTGGCTGAGAGGGGATGGAATAATAAACATGAATATTAATGGTATTAACAGCGGGGATGCTGAATAAGTTCCAGGCCAAGGAGGATTAATACCCGGTAGGACCTACGTGAATTAATAAAAGAAATGAGGTGATGAATAATAAGGAAGGATGGTCGGAGGAAGTTGTAATTCTAATGAAAAATTAAAAAAAGCTTATTACGTTCATATAGGAAATTGCTTTACGACGCAGTTGGAGCCGGGAAAGCTCTAAAATAAATGAAAGCTCAACTAGTTTTTCGTTTGATTAATAGACAACAGAAAAAAAAACTCCAAAACTGCTAAATTGGGCCATTCAATTTGTTTTTTTTATAACATCTTCGCTTAAAAAGAAATGAGTATCAATAGGAAGTAAATCTTCGTTCCTCTCAGTGCTTAAACGCTTTCCTTCCATGGGAAGGAAAGAAAAAAGCTCAACGGCTAAATTATCGCATTTTCCCTTCAATTCCGTGACGTGAAAAAGTGGAAATTTTCTTTCTCTTCTCCTTTTTTTTTTTTTTTTTTTTTTTTTTTAATAGAAACGTCAACGAGCTAAAAACTTCCAGACGAAAAACCCCTTTTTCCGCATGGAGCAGGCTCCGGCAGCGGCAGTATCCAGTGAATGCTTCGGGAAATTAGTCGCCGACCTGGGGGCCATATCATGACCAACCCCCTCACCCCCCCCGTCACATGGTTGAAATGAACGACAAACCTTATTTTAAATTTCTGGCAAATTTGCGGTTTTATCAAAATTTTAAAATGAATCCGACCGCCCCCAGCTGGAAAAATTTCAAAATTTGCATTTAAGAAATGAAAATCACTCATTTTTTAAATGTTGCTGACACGCACACACACCTATGACAGAGTGTCTCTCCAAAAAAGGACGTGCAAACTTTTAAAGTAAACACACGAAAATGCTTTGCTCCTCATAAAACTTTTTCGTTTTCCAATTTGTATGGCTCAAAACTTTTTTATTTAAACCGGGACAGGGTGGACGCTTTCCATTTTCATCCCCTCCCCGGCATTTAGATTAAGCTCGCATTTAAATGTCATCATGCTATTTACTTTTTTGCTTTCCCACCGTGAAAAACATTCAAATGGGTGAGTGAATTTCACGGACCACAAAAGTGTTGCCAGCGAAGCCCGGATACAGCATGAAATTATACATGAAATTTAGTAGGGAACCAGCGTCCGATTTATATAACGTTCAACAAGTAAAACGGGATAAATTGCGGATTAAATTTCAAATACGGGGAACAGATATTGATATAAGTAATGACAAAAAGCGAAAAGTATCCATTTATTTTATGGGGATTAACTTAAGAGTACTGTGAAAAAAGATTCAGTCTAACGATGGTAAATAGTTTACCAGCCATTACCATTAGTATGAATAAAGATCGTGAATGGGACATTAATTCGCGTAACCAACTGCAAAAGGCATTAACAACCCATCTGCATTATCATACATAATTGAATCGTTAACGTAAGCGAACGGAATTCCAGTTTTCTAGTAAAAAACAATCAATTTTTTTTGGAGAAAAAAAAATATAAAATTAAAATGAATGTGGTCATATAACGTTATTTATAAGATATATAACTGCAAGTTCAACTGTGTTATTTAACAATAACTACATACAATTAAACAATCTGAAATGAAATAAACATAAAAAAAATTTTTTTACGCAGATTGCAATACCGCTTTGCAATTTAACAAATAACCTTCTGTATAAAGATTCTAAATCAATCGAAACGAACACAAACAACATAAACGTTGACAAAAAATATTTTCGGGTCTCAAATATTCTGTAAAACAAACCGGACTGTAATAAAATTTCAATAACGGTTATTCGAAAATTTATCAAATAGGGAATTATTGTGGCAAATTTGCAAATTAGCACAGAAGAATTTAAAGAAATTAATTATAAAAAAAAAAGTGAATCTAAATGCAAAAATAAAAAAAACCTGTGACCAGATAATGTAATGTAAATGCACGAGATTTAAGGTTAAAAATGAAAAAAAAATAGCGTGATTGTTTATAATAGAAAATACGACTGGAAATTAATTTGATTAATAACGTCAATAAAAACGAAATCGTTTCCATAATCATTAGATTAAAGCAATCAAATAAAAAGTTCACTCGAAAAAACCAGGAATTTTCACATGAATAAAAAGTTATCCAGAAGAAAAAAACGCGATTATTTATGTTAATATATGCCAAAACTTTGGTAAGGAAAAAAAAATAGTTGCATTATGCTGTTTATGAAAGTTACGCATTTAAAATCCAACAAAAAAAATAATTAAAATACACAAATTTTCTGAATTAATTACTGTACATCCAGTGTGCATTAACAAAAAAAAAATAAACGTATACATATTAATGGAAGAACGTAAACACATCGTCACTGCAAATGAGACCATTCAGAATTGGTCCGTCCCAAATGAGAGTGATATAACCGGGGGGTGTTGTACATGATATGTTAATATTAATAAGCCATACATTAACATATAGTCCAATAACCGTGTTATCCATCATAATTCATTTTTACTATTATTCCGGGTACATAGAATCAAAACCTTACAATATAAAACCTTGAAAAAAAAAATGCATTAATGCTGTATGAAAAATGAAAAAAAAGTATGGATTATATGGTATAAATGTAAATAGTGTTAACAAAACATGGGAGAGCTTGCGATATGCCTCAATGACTTTTGTTCAAGACTCCCAACCGGAAAAATTGAATTTAATTCACACATTAAAAATTCTGCTTCAAAATTCCGTATATTTATATATATATATATATGCCGCAAATGACATATGTAAATGGATTTCCATGTTATCTGAAGTATCGTTCGATGATTATTTGACAGAATCTCATCCGCCTTATTTTGTAAATTAGATTTATAACGTCCATTTTTATACATCAGATGTAAGAAATCGACTACGTGATATTCATGTGTAAGATCCAGCAAATTGTGATTCGTCTGTTAACAAAATCTCATAATTAAATGATTTGAGTTCACAATTGTAAGGTTTAACAACAAATAAAGATTTGGTTTATTAAGTAAATTCGACTGTAACATATAAAAAATTGTCCTGTCCACCCAGAAGGAATTCCAAAATTGCAGTTAAACGAACGCGAGAAATTTTCGAATTTTATGTTTAAGATAGAAATTCGCTTATGAAAAATATTTTCATTTAACGCGCAACTGATGTATTCACGCGCTTAACAACATGTTGCCCATTCCGAAGTTAAATGCATCTTTGTTTCAGAGTTTGTTAAACCAGCTCCGAGAGATAAGCAATGAGATTCATCAGAATTTGCTACTTTATGCTCCCGCCCGAATTAACAATGGATCGTTTTAAGATGGTTCGATGTACGTTCTGTGAATATTTAAAAGTTGTTCCACAAATTTCATTATTACCCCCTGCGTCACTTTCCACATTCGGAATGGGAGTCCAGACGGTTAATAAGTCAATTCGCGCTGACGAGGCGTTCCGGAAAAGCTTCATTGTGAATCGGTCAGCGACCACATTGATTATCGGGGAGCGGGGAGAAAGGCGCGGAAAGAGACGGGAAAGGATCATCCCCGAAAGTTTCTATCGACGGGGAAATCGGGTCGTGGGGCTTAGCATTTGTCGATCCCTGAAAAATTTAATTTAACCAAAGTAACAGCGAGGAACGAAGAAGGTTGGGTTGGAAATGAACCGAAAGCCCTTAAAGGAAACACTGAAAACTACCCCAGGGAATGAGAAAGGGACGCTTTCAAAGAGCTTTGAAGAGCATAGATGGCCGCAATCGATGAAAAAAAATTATTAAAAAAAGGCTCAATTTATCCTTTAACTTCAAAGCTCAAAGCTTTGAATTCTTTATAATTTTATGCATTTAATTAACTCTCTCCCTTTCTCTCACCAAGAACTGGTTCTGCGATTTTATATTTATTTTATATTTCAAAAACATCTTTCTTTTAATGTAATGCACGAGTGAAAATTATAAAATTCTTCACGATAACGGGGTGGCATTGTCAGCCAACGATTCCCGAAGGAGACACATATATACACCGTGGTTCGACATCGAATAAATTTGAATCACGGGAATAGATTAATAAATATCGAAGGTATTAAAAATTGAATACCTACAATGCAAATAAAAGATATTTAAATCTTGTTAAAATAAAAAATTTCAAAATCATACGAAAATTAACAATCGAATAACACATATATATGTATATGTGATTTGACATTAATCTCTCATACGGATTGACTTTATTTTATATAGATTTGATCGCCAATAACATAATCATACTTAACAATAATATTTGTTACGTTAAAAATGAAAAAGAAAACCTTAACTTATCTTAACGATAAAAAAAAAGAAAATAATATTTTTATATTAAACATTTCGAAAAGTATTTATTTTCATACATCATTTAGGAAATTCATTTGCAAGAAATTAATTCATTAAATTTTAATTATATATACAAATTTAAATAGAAATTAATGCAAAGAATTAATATTTCTTCCTGCTCCCAGAAGGCTTAGTTACTTTTGAAATTTTTGGCTCTTTGTTAGGGTTAAATTTAATAATTCAAATTATTACTGAATTTTTACTTTCTTCTCATTAAAATTCAAAAACTGATTTTTAAAAAGCAGACAGCCCCAGTTGCAGAGTTTCACTAAGGTCCATTTAAATGAAATCCGCTTGGCATGCATAAAGTTACTTTCAGCTATCCGTCTATAAGTCACATTTTGATTTGTGTTCATGACATAAAGTTATCATTTTCCCATCCCTGGTCTTAAATCATATTTTACATCCATCGTCGTCGCAAAGTTTTCATTAGCTCCGGTTATAGCGTAAATTTTTGATGTGCGACCCGAGTACATAAACGGAACTATTTCCACGTTACAACCAAAGTCATTTACTAACAATTCAATCCGAACCACAGCAAAAACCAAAAAAAAAAAAAAAAAAAAAAAAAAAAAAAAAAAAAACAATTATGTTAACCTCATGTCATTTTTACTATTCTCCACCGCAGTCCGTTGAAAAGGCACATCTTAACTTTGATAGATTTTGTGATCGGCTTTCTAATTTTCGCATCGAGTTACAATTTTCGTTTCGTTTTATTTTAATTGTTATATTCATTTATTTTCGCATTTAACATTTGTTTTGGTGGAAAATGAAAATTTTCAACAATGAAATTGATGGGCGGCACAATGAGGCAGGTTAAAAGAGTCCGCGCGCACGTGAGTGTGCAGCGGTCAGGAAAAGAGGCAAACGATTCCACGACCAATGATAATTACGGACTTTAAAATTTCTTATTCAGCAATAACTTTTGAGTAAAAAAAAAAAAAAAAAGGGGGACGAGTACCTGATTACTTAAACCGAAAATAAGGTGGATTAAGACGGGGAGCAACTGGGATAACTCATTAAATTTGTTTCCGCTGTGGCAGGTCCAAATTCGTTACAAATGAAGAAAATCTTCAGAAGATTTACCTAAAAACGTTGATATTTGCAGGAGAAGAAAGAGATTATAAAAATTTTAATTAAGAATTATGATTGAAGCCCGTAATTAAGACGAGTCTTCTTACTTTCATGTCCCTCTCGGTGAATTTATCTCCCGGCAAATTCAGGTCCATAAAATTAACTTTAATCAGATTTCCGCTTAAAAAGGTTTTGGCCTTTTTTTTTTTTTCTCCCTCGCATTTCACTCCCATTAATGATGCGTCCTGCCCGAGAGAGTTAATCCATATTACGGCATCATTTTACGATCAATAGCGCAAAATTCGAATTTGACCGAGATAATGAAGGTACGTGAGAACTTTGACGAAAATTTAAAAAATAAAAAAAAAAAAAAAAAAAAAAAAAAAAAAAACTCGTGACAAGCATCAAATGGAATTCATTTACAATCAGAATAATATTTTGGAGCAAAGATAAAATAAACTTCTTTCAGCCAAAAATTTTATTACTCCGGGTTCCGATATTATTTACTTTTTCGTCTATCAATGTGTGAATTTTCAAAAAAAAAAAAAAAATCTAAAAATCTCCTTCTCTAAATTGCGATTTACGATTTCGGCTTTAACGTTATGGCTAATTACGACCACAGACTCCTAACCATAAGTAAATCCACCTTAAAATTCGACCAAAATTTATTCCCGCAATCCGAGAACTCCTCTTCGAGACTATTTATTCCTTAACCTTAACATTACATTAATCTTTTTTCAGCGGGCTACCCGCAGATTTCTTTGCGTATTTTAATCATAGTTACTAACGCATTCGCACTTAAAAATATTCGGGATTGAGTTAATGAAGCGAATTGAGAATTATATTCAGAATCATAAAATTTTCTAAATAAAACATTCGAAATCCTAAAATATTTTTGCAAGTTACAAAAATCGTTCCTTTTTTTTTTTTTTTTTTTTTTTTTTGAATTATTCAATGAAATTAACATTTAAGGGCTTAACAAACGTTCATGCAAGTTATATGAAAAAAAAAATAAAAAGGATATTCGGACTTTGAGGTAAGAATAATCATTCAGCTTAACAGATTTATTGCTTAATCCAACTTCCCTCGTTTAACCATGACTTAAAGTGTACAAACATCGTGGAGGTTTTCTGTGTTTTTAATCCCGTCTTCAAATCTTGTTTCATGCAAAAACCTTCCTGAAGGATATTTTTAAGTAAACCGTTTTGAAATTCAAGTTTTTTACGTTGCAACTAATTATTTTTATACATTTTCTTGTAATATCATTACGAATTTCAAGCAATAAAAATTATACTTCAACATAAATTCCTTTATTCTTTTAATTTCTTATGTGCATATATATATATATATATATATATATATGCGCATACAAAATTTATTTAATGCGCCGAAATAAAGTATATTACAATGCACAAAGTGATCCCGAGTAAAATGAACAATTCATCTTGTTAATACTGCATCTAATATATTCTTACGTTATATGCTTAAAAAAATTGTTGTTTTTTTTCATACTGCGCTTAATAAAATATTAAATAAACTGTGAAATTAAAATATAAATAACTTATGGAAAATAAAACTGATAATAAATTATTTGTATATATGTATAATAATACCAACATAAATATTAAAAATTTAATTTCTGAATATCCAGTGTAATAAGAAACTTCTGTTGTACATGCACTGGGAATAAAAAGGCATTTAACAGCATATCAACAGAGGTTTTATTAATCTTTTCATGAGAAAGGGAGGAAAAAAGGATTTTTAGGTCATAACATCGAAGAGAAATTAAACTTTGTTTCATTAGTTTACCCTCGGAAGACCAAATAAGATCTCCCGGGAAAAGGAAAATGGCAAAATTTACATATTAGCAACGTTATTCAATATAAAATTTGTAATTAAATTATCATTCTGCTTCATTTCATATGAATCGGATTTAATTTTACATCTCAATTCATTTCATATTATATATATGGGATTTTTTTAAACATAACTATAAATGTTGATAAATCTTAAATACTGCTCCAAATATTTACAGTTTATAACATTATAGTATTCATTTTTAAATATAATTTTTTTTTTTTTTGAGAAAGAGAGACCTTTCTACAAAATTAAATATAAATTTACTTTTTGTTTATATCGGGAAATGCTGTATGATAAATAAAAATCCGAACCAAAAAAAAAAAAGAAACAGGTAACTCAAACAATATTTTAAAAATAATACAAGAAGATTCTTCTCTAGAGGATAAAAACTTCGGAATAAAAAAAGAAAAAGGGCAAAAAACAAAAGAATATAATAAAATTACAATCATCTTTCTTCTGTTCCAGTGTCCTTAATGAGCTCGGCTTAAAAATAACAAGAAACGGGATCTCTTGTCTTTTTACATTACAACAAAATACATCAACGAAGACTCATTATGTTCCTGGCAAAGAGTTGACAAAGGTGCGCAGGGTTCATGAGTCAAATATACAACTGTCTGGAAGAAAAGCGTTTCTCCTCTTTCAGCATTCTTGAATTGGGGCCAGGTCTTTTAAATATGTACTCTGCAAAGACCTATTTTAAATTAAGCAATTCCCCAGGCTGATAAACTTTCAATGTAGATTTAATCACCGGTTAAATCATTTAGTGGACATCACAACTGTAAAAGAAGACCAGTTCTCTCACACAATTTTTCGCAGCACAGACTTATAAATAATATTTCACTTGACACGGAATATTTATTTATTTTCTGTAAGAAACGAAAATTTCAATATTCAACTTACGAAAAATAAAATTATTCCTCAATATATCAAAATTATTCCAAAAATGGAGATGAAATAAAACTTTTATACTTCATACGTCATGAAGAATAATTAACATGAACTTTATGATTGTAAACAGTCAAAATTATTACTTTCCACATGTTTCATGTCACCAGAAACGTATTAATAGTTTTCGAGACTATCAAAACGTATTAACAAATAATTTAACAAATATAACTGGAAAAAATTTCAAGAGTTTTTGATGATTATTTTTCCTTTTTTCTTAATTTTCAATTAATAATTCAAAAAAAATAAATTTATTCACTTGCAATTATCATTTGAAGAAAAAAATAAACTGCGAAAATTCTGATTATAAAAGTGTATAAAAATAAGTTCACAAAATGTAAATTGTTCATTACCATTTGTATATTTCAAATGAAACTACAGATAAAAATGAGGCCTACTAAATGGCAATCAACTGCATGAAATATATAGTATAAAGCATATCTGTCAAATATTCTGACAATTCATCTAGCACACAATACATGTCTCTCATCCTTTTTCCTTATGGATTAACTTTGTTAAGGAAATAATAAAATTTTCATATTAAAAAAAAGTTTTTTTTTTCTTTTAAAACAAATACATTCTCTCCTATAATTATTTTTATTTTATGTAGCAAAAACAAAAGTTTTAAAATGTAAATGATATTTTAATAACATTTATAAAGTAATATGTAATAAATTTTGCATGAACTTTTACTAAAAGCAAAAATTCAAAATTTTCCTAATTTTACCTTAATTTTTTTGCATGCTTTAAACAAACACTTTGGGATAATATTACAACATCCCTTCCTGCAAAAGATATGACACTTATTCCAATTTCATTTTGAAAATTAATTCATAATATGAAGTAAGTTTTCATAATTCTGCAAAAAATAAGTCAATAAATTTGCAGATCAAAACTGAACTTTAAAAACTACATATTCATCAGGTATCTTTTTTTAAACAAAAGCTTCAAAATAAATGCACTAATGAAAAAAGTGTAAATATGAAATTGATAATCATATTTGAAATCAATCAATATGCATTTCCAACTGGAAATAAGGAAACTTGGAAACAATTATTTATGCATCAATTTGCATTAGAAAAAAAAGAAAAAGAATAAACTTACCACATTATCTGTGACACCAATTATCTCACTTTTTGCGTTAACAAAATTCTTAATAACAAGTGTTGATTCATCATAAATAAAATCATCAAATCCACACTGGGTGTTTTTTTCACATTTAAACATATTCATCACTAAAATACCATGATGTTCGTTATTGAATATCTAAAGTGAAAACAAATAAACTTTACCATCAAGGACATCATACAAACTGAAATTCGTCACACAAACTCAAAAATTCAATTAAAATTCCTACAATACTAAAGAATGTCACCCTGTTTACGAAATTTATGCTGTGATAGTTAATTATCACACAGATATTTTGTACATCAATACATACATTATTAAAAGAAAGCAGGTGATCTCATTAAACTATAATGGAGCAGTAAATTTCTGGTCAAATTAAAGAATTACATCAAAATTTCACGTCCATATGACCTAACCTCAAAATGTATAAAATGGCTTAATTCTCTCCGCATAAATCTAAGAAAAGTTTTGAGCACCATTAGAGGAATATATATTATATTTCATCGCTAATTTTAATTTTAAACTTATAAACCGAAATGTATAACGAAAAAAAGAAAGTTAATTCGAAAAAGAACCTTTCTTATCTAAAAAGTCCATTAAAAAATTAAGGCGCGTGAAGCTGACTGCCGTACTGTTGCCTAAGTTTATCAAACTAATTTTTTAAAAATAATCTCAAAAATCTCGGATGATGAAGTGTTTTGAATGATGATATTTTGCAGCTTAGTGCATTAACAGTATTTACGTTAATTGGGTTCTTTTTTAAAATCACAGTGGATCAATTAGTAAGCAAAACAAATGTTTTTGATCTTTTACTTATGGCCCTTCCGCCATATTGATTAATCCAAGCGGAAATCCTTCCGATAAATCTTGCTCCATGACTTTGATTTACAAGCGAGACGCGATTTTTAATTTATAGCTCATCAATAACATGTAAATTCAGATTTTAATTTTTGAAATTAGAATCAAATTCATCAACATCTCAGTCATGTAAAGGAATCGTTTTCAATTCGTTTACTAATACTTTTCTTCAATGTGATACATTTCAAAAGTCTCAAAGTTGTGGCAAAGCAATGCTACCTTTTACACGCAAACTTTGTTGTTTCCTCATATGCGCTATGCATTTTTCCTTTTACCTTTGACACAGAAACGTTCTTTGGATATATCATTTCCTTGTTCTAAAAACAATCAGGTTTTTTTGTTATTGGACATCATCCTCCACTAATGATGCTACGTATCCTTTCCGTACTTTCTCCTACAGAGACATATCGTCCCTTTGACATTAATTTTTATTAGATTGAAACTCCTCAAAATGGCTTTGATCAAAAAATATTCGTAAATTAAAATCTGTTATTGGTGTACTCATAAAAGTGTCAACATTTTCTAATTAGGGATTTATTTTCAGCCACATTTTGAGGATGCGCTCTTTCACACTTAATTCAATAATCAGGCTTAGATTTACGTAGCTTATAAAACTTGATTCTCAAATACTGAATAAAAGTATGAGACGCTACCTAAATTATCAGAAATCTCCGTTAGTATTTCATTTACAAATCTTAAATATGTAACGCTTGTGAAATACGTTAATATTGCCACATTTTGCTGTTATTTACGTTTTCTCAAAAATATTTCTTAAAAAAAAAAAAAAAAACTATTTTCATTATCATCGTGGGATCTTATTCATAACTGCAAATTTTTTTTATGTTATTGTAAAAGAAAGAATAAATTTTTTTTTTTTAATATAATTTTTCAGTTCTTTCAAACTCAAAACAAACGTCAACTTGCACCATTTACAATTTTTGGGGAATCAACTTCATGTATGAAATAAAAACCCTGTCATATTAACAATTATTCAAAAGAAAAATAGTTTTTTTAATGGACCACATAAAAGTATAGCATTTTACAAAAAGTAGTGTTGATCTTATAAAATTAGATACAAAATAAAACTGTAAGATTAATACTCATTCCATGATCATTTTAACTGTTAATCACAATCCGTGTCAATCGTTAAATAAGGCAACCAGATTTTTTTAAGAAATCGACATCTATAAGACCGAGATTGATCAAGCAAACTGTGGCTGCGCTTTGCTCTGCCCATCTTTTGTTCTTTTCCCAGTAGCTAGATCCGTACTTTTTCCCATTCACGGTGACTACAGATTGGAACAGTTTGTCCTCCTGCACCGTATCATACAACGGTTGCTCAATTTGATATTTTCTCGTCCACATTAGCAACTTCGTTTTGGGCAAGTCGATGTCATTTGGGAAAACGCTTCGTAAAAAAGCGCAAGATATTCTTATAACATCTTTTCCATTGTACACTTTCGGTTTCTTCAATCGCGGTTCGGTTATCACTGGCTCAACTTCCCTTCTGCCTTGAAGACCTTTCTCTCTTAAAACTTTCTGCTTGTCCCTGTAATAATCGTCCATGCTCCAAACTGAGCTGAGAAAAAAAGAAAATTCAAAATGGTCAGTCGATCCAAAACAACAGGAAAAACAATGATTGGGAATATAAAGTACTGCATGTTAAATCGCCAAACTTACCTGATTTGTTCCATTGTATGGGATTCTAAAAATTTTTTTCCCTTTTGGGTTTCTTGCAGCTCCTTTAGAATATTCTGAATGCAGTATTTGGTATTTGCTGGTGCATTGTCATAGTCGATTGCATATTTGAGATATTCTTTAATTACATCGTCAATTGGAAGCTTCCCATTTTTTCGAAAAATAGAACAATTCCATTCTGCAGCCCTTCCCAGCATGACACTTGAACACCCTGTTTCTTCTTTAAATCGAAGAACATCGCTGTATTTTTCAATTTCTTTGGAGCCTCCACTAAGATGAAGTAAAAACAAAATTTTAATACCTCAAACTATGAAAAAATTAAATCAATCTTGACTATTTAGCGCTATTTAAATTTTTCCTCTCATAAATTAAATGATAAATTCTTATAAGTTTAATGCTTTAAAAAGAGTTTCTATTTATTTTTTTCTCACTATTTACTATAAATATAATTTCAGTTCAGCACAAATCCTAAGATCGGCGGCCAATACAGCATGAGATACTTACTTTGCAATGACTGGTATTTTAAGACTTTTGGCCACTTCTCTAAGAAAATGATTTCTGTTAGCATGCTGAGGTCTCTCATCTTTTGTCCTTCCATGGATTGCTATTGCAGCTATACCAGTTCCTTCTAATTGGTGACATAAATTCACAGTCTCCTCAACAGAATTCATTACCCTGATCTTACAAGTTACTGGAATGCTTAAATTATTAACTAATTTCTCGAGTATGGCTCTGGCTTTATCCCAATTAGAAAGTAAAGCAGCACCCATACCACCTTTAACTGAAAATTCCTTTGGACATCCCATATTTATATCTATACCAGCAACATCATTTTCACTATAAATACATACATATAAAAAGAAGCAAATGAAAAATGAAATTTATTTTTTTGCACAAATAAATTTTAAAGGTAAAACTCATGTTTTTAGTAATAAATTTATTTAATTCTCTGTTAAACTTACACCAGTTTTCCTGCCAACACTGCTCTCTCTGGATCACTTGTGCCCATTTGTAATATAACTTTGTCTTTTTCTTTTTCACATGTTCTGAATACAATTGTTCCATCTGTCTGATCAATATAATCAATTGTTTCTAGAGCTTCTAAAAATATCATACAAAGCAAAATTTAATATTAAACAAAACAATTAGGAACATAGATTTCTGATTAAATAAATGAATTTGAAATGAAATATGTTATTGAAATAAAATTTGAACAAATCTATAGAAATCAACTGAAAATAATGATATTTATAAATTACAATTACATATTATAATTATATAAATAAATAAAAAAACATTCTATATTAAGGACCAAAATTCTGAAATTAAAATTTTATATTTTGATTTTATTTAATAGTCCTCATCACTATAATTTTCAGTAATAAATACTTAACAATTAAGAGTAAAAAATGAAAATGTTTTACTTATGACTAATACATATTATACTTTCAAATAAGGAATATATACTCTTAATTTTATTACTAAGAAATATCAAACTGAGATAATTGCTTGTTTTATACAAATAAATTATAATATACACAGGAATTTTAAAAGCAATCAATTGACACTCAACTATAATTCATATAGAAAAATAGTATTATCAATTTTTTTATAAAAATTTTTGTAAATTTTATGGGTAATGTCATATAAATTTAAAATTTAAATTATTACCATCACAAATCATTGTGTTTCACTTAAAATATGAGATAAGATGGCTTTGATTGTTTTAAAAATGAATTAATTCAAATTTTAATGTTTTATAAAAATTTACAAAACATACCAAATAATGATAAATGCAAATAATTCTTTTTATTTTAAGATGTATGAAAATGTTCAATAAAAATTATATCACATCAATTTAATTCCCAAAAAAATCACATTACACTCAGTGTAAATTTTAAAATTTTTTTAAAAATTGATCCCACTATGGAGTTTTCACATATCTGAAAACATGTAACCTTAATAAAATGATGCCTTTTTGAATCACTGATGTCAATTTGAATTTTAACAACCCTTCTGTTATCATATTGTTTCTTACCATTCTTTTTCCTTACGGACTTTAAAAGTTTAAAGTCGATCAGCTCTTCACAATATACCAAATCAGCACCATAATCAAGTGCCAGAAGCCTCATTGGTAGTGTACCAATTCTGACCATAGGTGCCAAAATTATTTTATTTCTATAACGCTCGCACTTTTCAAACATCCTGCAAATATTACATTTTACATCAAAATTACTGATTTATCTGGTGGACAAATAATGTTCAGCTTTTTTAAATTGATCATAATTTACAACTTTAATACACATAGTTTTCAATCGGTAAAAGCGAGATTTCTCACTTGTCGGCTGGCATCATGTTAGAAAATTTCTCTTTTCCTTCGCATTCCTTCTAAAAAGAAATATCTCAAAGCTCGAAGCAGCCATTCCCCCCGTAACATTTCATTATCAAAATGTAACGCTATTGACTTCCGGTTTATCACGTTTCCGCCGCATTGTTTATATACAAAAATATTACCGTCTTCTCTATGCAATTCATATAATGTATAGTGGATTTGTTGGAACGTTTTTCTCTCATTGCTTATCTCTCGTATCCTCACTTTGGGCAATTTTCCACGTAGCTAATTACAGCCTCACTTCTTATGAACTGGCATGGATAAGAATCGCGTTTTTATTAATTAGTACAAATTCCTGTCTTGCATTGTTCAGATATGGTAAGCTATTTAATTGTAATAACGTAAATAATGTTTAAAGTTATAAGTTGTAATATTAAGTAATATTTAAATAAAGTTTATTGTTTTTCATTCGTGAAAGTTATACGATTTCCCATCACTGCAACAAATATAATCAATTCAAATTTGTCGTATTACAATTAAGTTTAACATTTAAGAGCTTTTGGTTTTTCTTAATAACATGTAATATTTTTTTTATTACTTCTGATTTATACTCTTGCTCTAATGAGTGTGTGAATCTAAAGTCTTGTTTAAAATTGGAATATATTTATTTTAACATTTTCTTTTCTTAGTTTACAATTATTTTATATATCAAAAAATTTTAAAGTTCTGCCCTTTAAAAATCTTAATATATCACTAGAATCTATGGAAAGAAAAAGAAGAAAATTGTTCAAATGATAATAAATATTTAATCATAATGTTTAGATTTTTTCTATAATTTCAGGTAATTCACACTTTGGATACAAGTTAAGACGTTTACATATTTTTACACTCAATTTAAGTACAATTGTAAGTTTTAGTATAATAGAAGCTGTGCAACTTTATATCTACAGATCATCTAGATGGCTCGTGTATTGTCCTTTTCTAAACATCATTCCAGTTGTATGTAATTTATTAAAAAAGGATTACAGAACGAATATTAAAGTTTCTGATTTATTTATTGCCATCAATAGTTTAATTTTATGTATTTCATCCTTTTTAAATGAAAATTATTTTTGTATAGCTTTAAATTTAAGTTATTTATTTGGTTATTTTGTTATAGGTGAGTGTGGATTTTTATTTGATACTGAATTACCATCAGTAGATGCTTATCAATATATGACATGTTTCTTAAATTTTTATACTGTTTATTCACTTCCATACTGATAATGGAACTTTCTATTTTTAAGACAAATTTTAATATAATTATAAATTATTTATATTTTTTCATTTTTTAACAATATTTTATCAAAAAATATTTTTTAATATTCCAGTGTTATTAAAATTTTGGCAAGAATTTTAAAATAATTCAATTAGAATAAAAATTTTATATGGTTTCTTATAATTGATAATCATTTTATAAGTTGCTTTTTCTATTTGTTTTTTAGATATCAAATATTTGCAAAAAATTAAAATTACAAAATAATCTTATTTTTACATATATTTATATATAATATTTATAATGTATAATCATGATGCAACATTTATGCATATTTGTCTAAAGTTCCCTTAAATTATTAATAATTCATTTTTAATGATATTTTTATATGGAAATTTTTGCTGAAATTTATTCGAGCTCATTTAGCTTAAAGACCAGATTTTTTTTCTGTTAGTACATCAAAAAACATTGATGTATTTTAAAAAATATTATTTTAACTAAATAATATTTTTTTTAATATATTGCCAATTATTGCTAAATTGAAATGGGAGGCTGAGGTAAAAAAATTTTTTATTAGGCTTCTGATTTATTTTAATTATAAAAAATTAAGTGCAACATTGCTTTTAAGTGCAATAAAATGTTTTCAGTGCCAATTTAATAAAATAATAGTATTTCCGTAATATTTCTGTAAATAAATATATATTTGTTTATAGGGCTCACTATTAAGTAATTTATATAAAAATAGGTGGTGTTATTTTTTTATTAAATGTACAATTAATTTTTACTATTTTCTATTGCAACTTCTAAGAGTCTCATTTTTTTATTTTAATGATATTCCAATAAAAAGTTATATTTTTATTTTATATTGTTATTTACGGAGATTAAATAGTAAACTTTTCATTTGCTTTTGATAAGTTGCTGATAATGTTTGCCATATGTCCAGAAAATAATATTTACAGTTAAAGTCAATTTATTCTCAAATAAATAGTTTAATTTATTAACAATTTTTTATATAAGTCATATGGTTCGTTGTTTTGATATTATAAATTTAATAATGTGCATTAATGGTATCGAATTTAACGATCGTAATAGAATAATTATTGATAAAGAAACTTTTAGAAATATGAGGTTATTAATATAAATTGAGATATTTATTTCATTTTCATCATCACTTGTGTTCGGATCATATGAAATCTTATAATATATTTTATATAAAATATATCATAATATACTCCGTCATTTTTTTACGATTTTTTCGTACAATTATTCACATCATATTTTTAGTATTTTCTCAATACTTGATGTAAACCGATTTAATTTGATAAGCTTATTATTTTTCACAGAATGATGAAAAGCAATGTTGAATTTTTCGCATCTGCAACCAAAGCGAATTTTACTTTAATATGTCACTAGTTCTTCTTTTCTGCCTTTTTGCAATTGATTCTTTGTGATGCTTTATTAAAAATTAAATTGTGTAAATTTCTGATCAAGTTTTTTCAAATGTATATAATTTTTAAAGACCATTTAATTGTACGATTATTTTCACAATTGAAGTTTTAAAACTGAGAGTAATGCCCGTTAAAAATTTAGAATTATATCACAAATAATTAGTATGTATCATAAATTTAAAAAAAAAATAGCTGTTGTAAGTTTTGTATAGACAATAAAATTTTCAATATTCTAAGTCAATACATTTCATTATTTGACTATTAAAATTTTGTTTTAGATTTTGATAACATGTATTTTTATCAAAATTTGCTCAAAAATTTAAATATTTTCTATCTTTCAAATAAATTGAATGTTATTTTTAGATTTATAATATTTGAAAGCTAAAATATTAATAATTATTGTGAATGGTCTATTAACTGTTCTGTATTTATAAGAAAGGTTTTTATACTATAAATTATTATTATTATTATTATTGCCATTATTAAGGATAGTAAAATGCTAATATAATTTTGTAAATTAATAAATTCTAATAATATTAAATATCGTAACGATTTATTTATATAATAGAAAGACTGATTAAGATTTTATTATTTCTTTTGTTTTTAAGTAGCTTTAAATCTAAATGTCTATTTCTTTTTTAGTCTAACATGAAACACACATTTTATAATTAATTTACAATTTAGATAAATTATTTTTGTCATTCAAAGGATTTCTACTGTAATTTTCTTGTTTGTTTTATATTCAATTTCTTTATTTATTATAATATTGCCACACACAAAAATGTTTAAAAACGATATTTAGTTGTTTGTTTTAAATTATTCAACTACATTATTTTTGTTCAAAAAATTTAAAAAAAAAAAATTTTTTTTTTTAGACAAAAGAAACTGAAAATAATTATTTTATAAATGTGAAGCTAATTTGAAAA
>JAOWBB010006723.1:0-19287 GCA_028565995.1 Ricinus marginatus
TATATTTTCTTATATTTCTTTAAAGCTTTATTTTTCTTAATCATAAATCAAATTTTTGTCTTTTTGGAACTACTATATTATGTGTATATAAATATAATATACATATGTATAAAATATATATATATATATATAAAATTATCTTTTTATGATCATTTATAACTTCATTAACTGCAAAATCAAATTTGGTATTTTTTTTATTTAGTTTAGATTAATCAACTTATGAGCATTCTTAGTTTCAAATCTACTAAAAGTGTAAGCTACACCTATCACTTGCATCATGCAGTCGAAGTATATAGTTTATGAAATTTTTTGTCAAAAATTATTTTTTTAAATTTTCAAATTATTTAAATAAATATTTAAAATTTTCTCTAATTTGCGATTTACGTAAACGAAAAGATTATAAAAGGAAGATTTTAATTGATTAGATGAATTTTTTATGGAAGAATAATGAGATGCATTTTCCAAAATTCAATACTAATTTCGTGATTAGAATTCGTGTACTGGATCATTGACTACTTTGGAACATATTAACCACATAAACTAATTTCTGAATGGTTTGTTGCTTCAGTCATCAAGTCATTGCATAAAAAAAAACGAGTGATAGGTGTAAATATTTTTGTTACATAATTTTTATTTGTGATTAAATTGATTTTTCCAATTTATTGTCTACAGAAACAAGAAGCTGAAAGGGAAGAAGAACGACAAAGACGAGAAATGCTAGAGAGGGAAAGAGATAGGTTGAAGCAAGAAAGAGGGCGATCTAGATCAACACCAAAGTCAGTATCACAGTCAAGGTCTAGAACGAAGAGTCCTACTCCTAGTTTAAAGCATAGAAATAATCAAAAAAGAAGAAATCGTTCCCGCTCTAGGTATTTCAATAAATACAAATTTAGTACATTTAAATTGAAAAATTTTATAAAAGAAAATACTAAATTTAATTTAAATTTAATGTTAAAAAAAGTTTTCTTCATAATTTGCTTTTAATGCAACTTTATACCAAAATGTAAAATATAAATTTTAATCATAAAATTATAATTTTAGATCCAGAGAGAGAGATAGAGAACGTGATAGAGCAGAAAGAGAAAGAGAACGAGAAAAAGAAAAGAGTAATAAAAGAGATTTGGACAGGGCAACTGCTAGAGAAAGGGAAGAAGAAGAGGAAGCAAAGGAGCGGAAAAAGCAGGAACGGAAAGCAAAAGAAAAGGAAGCTGCTTATCAAGAAAGATTACGAGCATGGGAGTCTAGGGAAAGGCGAAAAAATAAAGAATTTGAAAAGGAAAAAGAAAGAGAAAGGTATAGAGAAGAAGAAATGGAAAGGGAAGCTAAGAAATTAAAAGAATTTTTGGAAGATTATGATGATGAGCGAGATGATCCAAAGTATTACAAGTAAGTTTAATTTTCTTTAAATATCTTTCTTCTTGTTGTTGACTCTTTTACATGTTCAACATTAACTTCAATGGTTTTATTATTATTTAGTTCTGTTTTCATATCAGATATGACTCAAATTATTTATTAGTTTCTGAAAAAATTCCACTTAACGCGATGTCATTTATAAGAGTGATGGAGGATAATATATTAGGATTTTAAATCTAAATTTCTGAATTAAGATCTTAATAGTCAGTTTCTTACGTTGTTATTATTATACTTCTATATCATAAGATGTGTTAAATTATTCTTTTAAAATAACATAAGATTGACTTTAATATATTTTACAATAAATTAACGATCTAATTATTAAAAAAATTAATTGATACATGTCATTTTTTTTCCGAATATCAAAATTTCTTATTTTTAGGGGAAGAGAGTTAGCTAGAAGACTGGGTGAGAGAGAAAGAGAAAAAGAATCGGATAATAAAGATAGGCAAAAGGAAAAAGAAGAAATAGAAGATATAAAAAATAAGATTATGGAAGAAGATCATGAAAATCCAACAGCTGCTTATGAAAAGGTAAATGAAATATAGTTGAAATATAGCCTTTTAGATAAATAAAATTTAGGCATCATGAATTTTTAAAAATCACACAACTTTTAACTGGAACCAAAAAAGAAGCTTTTAGAGATGATTTTAAAGTTGTGAAAATAACTCAAACTGAAGAATATTTAAAATTATTAGTAAAAGGTTTATATTTAATGAATTTTTCAGTTACTGAAGGAAAGAGAAGAACTATATAAACCCAAAATACTGATTGATGTAAATGCTGAGCAGTTATATCGTCAGAAAGAAAGAGAACGAGAAGAAAGAGAGAGAAACAGACTCCGTGAGTTAGAAAAAGAACGACAAAGAGAAGAGCAGCTTGAAGAAGAAAGAAGATTGGCAGAGAGAGAATTAGAAATTCAAGATAAATTAAATGAATGTGAGGATAGAAGTGATGATGAATCTGAGCACCAGAATGAAACAGATCATTTAGATGACAGGCGTAAGAGTCCGGGTTCTATAACTGGAAAGAAAAAAAAATTAGATGTTAAAGAAGTTTTTAATAATGATGATGATGACGACGATGGTACTTTGGGTACAACAAAGAAAAGAAAACTTGTACCATTAGGTAAGATAACATATTAAAAAGTTTTATTTATACTAAACAGGCGCAAGATATATTTTAGCAAAGAACGAATATTTAGATTCTGTAACTCAATTTGAGTAAGTCAGAGCCATGTTGATAACATTTTACATCTGTTGAGGTCTTATTATTGGGCACGATATAGTTTTTATTTATCCCTTTAGTGGGAATAATTAAATTTAACCCTAGAGTATGTTTTTATCTTAGTCTAAAAGGAAAATATTCCAATTCAGTTAAACAGCGAAAATTATGAAAAGATTTTTTTTCAAATGAAATCTGTATGGGACAGGGGTAAAGTTATTGGAATTGTATAAATAAATAGGTTACTTAAAAGTAAATAGTAAACATTCAGTATTTTTTCACATTCTTTTTATGCGCCATTTGATATTTATTGCCGAATATCACAAGATCTTTTTTTGCTATGCTGGTCAATTCGTAACTTTTGATAGGTTCGTTAGGATTATTGATTACTACTGCTTGTTTTATTCACCAAATTGGGAGAAGGAGGCACAAATTACTATACTAATAGTTTCAAAAGAAATCTTTTCTTTATAGTTAATATTAATATTTTAATATAAGAAAATGTGAAAGGATAGTTTTCTATAAATTGTTGGTCTATAAATCATTTCTATAAATTATATATTTATATCATATATTCATATGTTTCATATATATTTATATTCATATATATTTATATCATATATTCATTTATATCATATATTCATTATATCATATATTCATATATAATCATATATTTCTATAAATCATTAACATATAATGAGTCTCATGTAATATAATTAATAATTAACGATCCGCCTATGACCTATGAATCTGCTGCAGGCTTGAAATCAAAGTGGTAAATGATTAATTAAAGACGAATATGATTTTCAGATTATGGTGATGAAAAAGATAAAGATCGCGAACACAAAAAGAAGGAAAAAAAAGACGACAAAAAAGAAGAAATTTCCAAGTCACAAGAAGAAAAAAGGAAGCACATAAAATCTCTAATCGATAAAATTCCAACCGATAAAAATGCGTTATTCGCATTTAACATAGACTGGAGTGCTGTAGATAATGTAAATTTTTCCTTATTTTTTTACTTTTATTTATGCACATATTATAAGTTTAGAAAAAAAAAAGCATTCGTTTCATTAATAAATTAAGTCTTTCAAATTTTTTCCTTTTTTATTGGATTTCGCATAATACATCGTTTAAAGAAAAATCGCAATGTTTTGAAAAGCTCGAATAATAATAACTTCTAAAATTTCAGCAACTAATGGAGAGGCGGATAAGACCTTGGATTAATAAGAAAATTATAGAATATATTGGAGAACCTGAACCTACGTTGGTTGATTTTATTTGCTCAAAAGTACTGGCTGGGAGTCAACCTCAAGGAATTTTAGACGATGTACAAATGGTAATTTTTTGATATTCAAAGATACAAAGAATTACTCTAATAATTTTTATTCATTGTAACAACCTTTTTGTATTTGATTCAGGTTTTGGATGAAGAAGCTGAAGTTTTCGTTGTGAAAATGTGGAGACTTTTAATTTATGAAATAGAAGCGAAGAAATTAGGCTTGGTGAAATAGTGCAGCATTTTACTTTTATTTTTTAACTGTATCTGAAACTTTAAATAAAATAATAATGAGCAATAGTCAAAAATAGAATAAAACAAAAAAATTTAATTAGATGAATTTATTTTGTATAATTATTGATTATGATCATTTGTTGATTTAATAAGTAAGCCAAGTTGCATAAATTAATTTTGAAAGTATATTCTTCTATTATTTTTATTTTAAAAAATTTCATTTTAACTAAAGGAAAAAAGTGTTACTGAATTTAATACTTAAAAAATTACAATTATCAAGAGGACTTTATGGACATTGGGATATTAAGTTTATAGTGTTTCTTAAGTCGGCCTAATTTTCAAATTATATTTCCATTAATATTTTGTAATTTAAATTTTTGATTGACATTTTAAGCAAATTAGTAATTTCATTAAATTTATATTTGTTCAGTAAATAAAAAAAATACAACATTCGACAAAGACAGAATTTAATTCAATAGTTGTGTTTGATACGAGTTTCAAGTGGTTAATTTTGGGTATATTTAACAATTTGTTCCTCATTTGTATGAATGTACAAAAAATTATTAACTATTCTTTACTGTTTCAATATAGTAATGATTTTCGTTTTTCAATAACTTTTTGGGCGGAAAACTTTAAATAGTTCGTTTTAGAATAAGATATTGCTCATTTAAAGAGGTGAAAAACTTAACAGATACTATTTAAAAAATTTCCATTAAAACAAAATATGTGTCCCTTATCTCTTCAGAAATAGTTATGTAATAGATTTAAAAAATTTTCATTTTATAATCTTCACATTATTATATTTTCTATTTCTTTTTATAATCATTTAATTTGTTTCATGTTTAATATATAATGTGGAATCGGCTGCGTTACGTCAGCCTTTACATTAAGTTACTTTACCGTATAGTTTTTAAAAATGAAGTGTAAGTATTAAAACTACATTTATTTTAAATAAAAAAGAAAAAAAATTCATATTGAAAAATAAGTGAAGCAAAATATTCCAATTATAAAACAATTTTTTGAGTTTGTTTGTTTTAAATTTTCCTTATATCCGTATCCAAAATTCCATTTTAAAAAAATTGTATTTGAATCGAAATATTTGATTTAGTTTTCACTAATTCAAAATTAAAGGTTAATCGATATATCCGTTTTTGTTTTAAACGTAAAGATTTACTACGGTTTTTTTTTCTTTAAAAAATAACACGTGAAAAATTTTTTTCTAATACGAAAATTACATATAAGACTTTATATAATAAGGTAGATGTTATTCCAAATAAATCAGAAACAACTACAATATTTTTCTCTCTAGTATTTTATATTCTATTAAGATTTTTTGGATGTGAGAATTTTTGCTAATATTTAACGTTGTTCGTGCCATCTAACTTCGTTGAGTTCTGTCGTCAAGGCACCCAAACATTAAATCAATGTTCAAAATTCATTTTAAAGATATCATTATTTCTGTTTCATATAAGCAAATCAGAATACTAATTTTTTTTAATAACTTTTACAAGTCTCAATTTTTATTGTAATCTTAATAATGCGGGTATCGATGCGGATGAACTTTACGTATATACTTTAGTTGAGAAACGCAGAACAATATTTCTCCAAAAATTTTGTGGGATTTTATTTAATGAAAAGAATCGTAAATATTAAATAAGTATTATCTCATGTTTGTATTCTTTTGTTTAATTAGTGTTTTGGATTTAAATTTTAAAACTATTAATTTTGAGGTAAAAAATTTTTTTATAATCAATAGCGGGAAAGGTAAAGAGTTTCGACGATAAGCTTCAACATTTAGGAGCAATGAGTCATTTTTCCGGTTCCCATGGAATTCCTGGAGGCAGAAAGTTGACGGTCAGGATTTGTCGTCCAAAAAATTTGAAATCCGACAAGAGCACTCAGACGGATTATAGAGAATCCGAATCTCAGACTGTGCCTTGGACTCCTGAAGTCGTTTTCCACCACAGAGGAAGGGAGCAACATCTGACCCAAGAATGGCTTGCTATAGGTAACGATTTTGATTTAAAATGATTTCTACATTCCCTTCTGGAACTGAAATTTGGGACGAACACATTACAGTATTTGAAGAGCTGCTTCATTAAGATTTAATTTAATAAATTGTGTATATAATTATTATTTGAAAGGTGAAAACGTACCTCCTAACCTGGAAAAAATTGTCCTGATTGAAAGAGCCCGACAGAAGCGGGCTTGGGAAAATTCTGTTCCGAGATCGGTTTCGAAGAAAAAAGAATTCTGCAGATTGTCCTGCGTTGCTGCGATTGCAATGAATGAGGCAAATTTCAGGGAAACTCTTATGGAAATAAAGCATAAAGAAAGGTTAACGTTGTCGAAGGAAAAATTGAAGATATCTAGGGACGAAATGCTGTTGGGATTGAAATCTCGGGTGGAAAAAAGACGCCAGGAGAATTCTGCGGCTGTTTCCCATAGGTTGAAATATTGGGACCACCAACTAAAACGAAGTGAGTGCAATAGCTTTTTAGAAGGACTAATATATGGAAATTGTCCAAGGGAAAAAAACTTCCAAGTTTTCCAAACTTTATTGTCATATGATACAATGTAATGTTGTTGAATATATTTGATGGAAACGAATTATGTTAAATTTATTAAGTAACAAGTACCTGAAAAATGTGAATATTTTAAAAGTTTTTTGCCATTTTTGCTAGCTTAAGATTAGATTAGATGTGAAGATAGTGTAATTTTTATGCTGCTACGGTATACTTGGCTTCGTAAATATATAAATCAGGAAATTTTTATTACAGGACTACGCAAACTAACAGTGAGCACAACGAAGCTGAGAGAAAAATTCAAAAAAGACCGATTAGATATATTCATTATGAAAGATCTCGAAAACTGGCCACATTTATATAAATTTGATAATATAAGTATTATGGAGAAATTCAATCGCGAAGGTGCAACTAGATATCTGGCGGAATTTAGAGGTGGCTAAATCTAAGACAATAATTATATGTTTTTAAAAGTGAAATGGCAAGAGATTCAATAACATATAGGCACGCGTCGTAGAAGCTTCAAAATCGGATTTATAAGACCCGCTAAGTTTTAGTAGATTCTATCTTCTAAAGGAGATTTAAGTTATTTTTCGTCTCATGACGAAATTGCCGACAACGAAAATTAAATAGTACCAAAATAAATCGGTGACATGTACGATACCCAGAGAAAAACATCGTCTGAGAATTTATTTTATTATAAAACGGAATTTTTCTTTTAGATATCGAATTGTTGGAAAAACAAATCGCGATGTCTTTACCGCAGGAATTTCATATTTCGAAAAAGCCCAAATCAAGCTACTTTTGCTCAAAGATTGTCAGAAACGCTGAAAAGAAAATTGAACCACTTCGCCTGGATATGAAAGGTTCATCTCCCTTTTTAAAAATTACATTAATATACTTTATACTATTAGTATGCGAATTCTAAATTTTTGCATAAAGTTTCAATTAGTCTATCCTGGTTTAATTTTCGAAGTTGCTGAATAAAAGGAATGGCATAAGAGTTTAACTGACTTATTTTTAGCATTTTGAATATTTGAAATTATCTTATATTTTTCAATTATTTTATATATAAATTTTAATGTTGATATTCATTATTTATAAATATTAATATTGACAACGACAATTTTAATACCATCACTTTATTCTTAATTTCAAGATCGAGAGAAATATCTCACATTCACTTGTTCAAGAAATATTGCACATTGAGCACAATGAAATTTATTATAATTATTTCAATGTTTTCATTAGTTTAGTATAAATTGTACTTACGTATTGCTGCAGTTATGAATTTATTTGTCGAGCAATAGAATAGTTTTTTCCAAAAATTTTAATATTTACATGATGATGCAAATTATATATAATTAATATATATATCGATACAAATTTATGAGAGTAGAGAAATTCTAAAAAGTTTAACAAATTCAGCAAATAACTTTATTCCATTAGATAAAGAGCTGAAGACGGGAATTGAAAATCATTTGCCCCGATTGAACTTGCGCAGGCGAATTGCGGATTCTTACGCGGGAATTTCGGAAAGTAAAATCCAGGAGCTGGACAGGCTGGAAAATCTTTATCAGTCATCTTTGTTTCTAAAGAAAATAGTAAAAGGTCGGGCCATACAAACCAGACTATTTTCGGCCTTAGTTCAATTCAAAACACGCAAATCAGAATGAAGGAATCTCACGTAAGGCTTAAAAAATTATATTACTTATCAAAATAATTTTATTCATCAGCGTTGTAATTTTTTATTTTTTTTAGTGACGATGTATTATATACATAACAACATGAATCAAATTATTGTGGAAAGGGTAGGTCCTCGTTTCAGGCTGATCCCGCTTTAAGTGGCTTATGGCAGTTCAGGGCCAAAACTATATCTGAATTAAAAAAGGGCGTCTCATCAACGATCCGAGATAAAATAAAAAAGAGTTCTAATTAAAGGCGCTTGTGCATGATTTATAGCATACTGCGATTTGGCCACACCCAATCTTATTAATGGAGTTTGTCGAATAGAAGAAAAGAATAAGAGGAAACCTTTTCCGAAGAAACGATAGAAGATAGACGATAAATATACCTTATTTTTCCTTCACTATTGAGCAACATTTGAACTTTTACGGGGCGAACATCATTTCCAATTAGTTAAAATAGAAATCACTTACTCGCGGTTTTCCAACAGAAATATCTTACAGTCCTGGAGATGAATATCGGAATAATTTGTCATGATGCATCAGTGCCTCCCTTCGGTCAGGTAATAATGGTTTTTGCATATTTGGACGAGTAAATGCATATGAAAATTGCCTTTTTCCATTTGCTGAATAATTTATGATTTTCGAAAAAAATTTTGAAAATGGTCATTGTCATATTTTCGCTACCCTTGCCTCGCCGCGATTTTTTGCCTCTTGTTTGAAAGTGCAGAAATACATTGAAATGATTCGCCGATCAGAGCACATGGCAGGGCCTCAAATCAACCGGGAATTTCCGGAAAATGCAAAAGAAATTAGACCATAAATTTAAAGATACTCTTTGTAAGTTCGACCGCGACAGAAAATAAAGTTGGTAAATCGAAGAACGTTTACTGCACTCCAACAGCACATAATGCAGAGAGAGCCCAGGAAGGAAAACAAAGTCGTATTGCGTTATTTCATTTAGATGATTTTATCAACATGTTCTTTTCGTATTCGTATTTTTGTAATTTTTTTTTTTTTATGCATGATTGTGATTTCCATTTCCTTTTATTCCAGGCCAAAGTTTGGATTTGCAAAACTTGGTCAGTGCTCTGCATTTATGTGATCTTGGATGGTCGAGCAATAAAGGTGAAGCGATATTTTTCAGTTTGTTTTTCTTGAACTGCACGTCACGAGTTGTCTAAACTGCGAAGTAAGTATCGGGACGAGGCTTCGTACATCCAAGCCAGTAGAGCAATTAGAAAATTTTTTGAACTGAACGATATTGTTTCATACACTTGCATAAATATACGGTTTTACTGCTACATGTTATATCAGTTTCATTTGACTCCCAAAACACTCGGGTTTTTTTTTTTATTTTATTAAAATATCTGACTTGACAAAGGTTCTTTGAAAAATTTAACATTTTTCCAGCTTAATAAGGATGATGAACGCCGGGGATTTCCGAAATTTTCAACTCGCTTGCCTTCTTTAGCGTTTTCCGGGCTTTGATTTGGCTTGGAAAATGACGCAATGGTTCTGTTGCATGACTACTTATCTCTTTAGCTTACAGCCGATATATTTTAAGAAGACCGGTTGAAACGCTCCGTTCTTGCATATTAAATGATTTTTTAAATATATGAAGGTTGCCACCTTCCTGAGGCCGGCCAATGGACGAAGCAAAGCTCCTTCAACAGTGTTAATCGCGTTAAAACTTTCAGCAGTCAACCGAGTTGCTTCGTTCGTTGCACGCGTTGTGAAAACAATGTATTTTATGAGAATTTTTTCATATGTTTTGATGATTTCAAATTTGAGTAATCCTAATATTCTTTCAAAATGCTATGTTAAAATATTAAAATGATTACTCCTTCCTGTACAACTATTGACGAACGCTTGCCTTTTGCGGTTAAACGGAGAATGAGGAGGAAGTCGGATTATGGGGAGGAACCTGCAATTACCGTACTTCCTCCCGAGCCGAAAACAACCCTCAACGCTTCAGATTTTTTTCCATCTTCGTCGCCAGGTATCTATAAAGCAGTTCCCTCAAAAGCGGCCAATGCCAAAGGTTTGTCATCCTTCGTTATATTGGGAGAGATGCTGAACACTCCGGTGCAGTCTCGACCTCCTTCACCATCGGGAAGAGTGAGCCCATTCAGGGGTCATGGTTTTAAAACTCCCGCCGCTTCCCGTGCGCCTTCGCCTTCTCAAAGCGATCAGAATAAAAAGAAGGCAAATCCGACAAAAACATCCTTGCCGAAGAAACCATCGCTGCCTCCTAGAGGACGCAAGCACAATACCGACATTGGTTTGCCGCCAAAGTCTCCGAAGAGGTTCAAGGCGAGGCAGCTGAGCTCGAAAATATCGACTGTGCAGAGAACGAATTTAAACGCTGACATTAAGTCCAAATCGACGAAGTCTTCAATTAAGAAGCATTTGGGCATCGCGAATAATGGAAAAAATTTAAATGAGAAACCAACGGAATATGGTTTTCCTTCAGACAAGTTGGAGTTGGCGAAGAGTTCGCAAGAAAATGAGACCGCCATGAATGGATCGCCCAAAGATATTGATTTGAAGGAAGTTTCGGAAGCTCTTCGCAATTTAGTCGATGAAAAATCGGAGGAAAAAAAAAACGAAACAAGTATTATTATTGAAGAATTAGCGAATGAATCAGATTTGTTAAATATGAAATATTCGACAGATGAAAAGGATAATTCAGAAGATAATGGTGCGCAGCAAAAAGAATCCGATATTAGCATTGTGGAAATGGAATCAGAAAGTGGTGAAAAAGAGTCAGAAAAACCCGTAAATCATACAAACAAGAATACAGCTATTAATTCCGCCATAAAAGCGAATACTAATAAAAATGTTGGCAGTGATACGGAAAAAAATGGGAAAAAAGAGTCAGAGAGAAAAGAAGACGAAATATTAATTTCCTGCCTCCAACCGGATAAATTTCACATAGCACCCCCAACCATGGCCTCTCCTTCGCCGGTTATAACTTCGGCAATTAACGCGCCGTCCACCACTCCAGGCTCGGCTCTCACGAAAACTGCGGAATCAGTAGCTGCGACTCAGTTCACGGTGACCACAAGCTTGAATGCCCTTTCCTCTGCGGTCACCGTTTCCGGTAATATGTCAAAGAAATCTCGGGCTCGCAGAGACAGTCTCGCGGCAGTGGAAGTAACCGCCTCTAAGATAAATTCCAGGACATCGGAAGAGGAAAAGGATCAAGCAGCGGCGGCTTTGGACGAATCGCATGCTGTCGACGGGGAAACTGGTAAAATTCCTAATTTTTCAGAGCCCCGTGACAAGCCTTTGAAACCTGAAATCCAAAAGGAGACAAATGGTTTGAGCCAAGGTGACGTTATATCTACCAATCACCTGATTAAAGTTGGTTCCGATCTGGAGTTGTTAAGTGCTAACAATCTCGGAAATTCACCTCCTCGCAGAGAACCAAATCCCGCATGGAACGAGGAAAGGTCAGTTATTTATTATATTTTTCTCTTTTTCACTTTTCGGATTTTGCCGGGACACAGAAAGTTTTTATCTTAACATTTTTTGAAATGTTGCAATGCAAATATCTATAGCAGCACCATCTAAAAAATAATGATTGGGCATTTAAATAAACTTGGGAATAAAATTTTTTTTACAAGTATTGTAAATCATATTGAAAAATTCTGCAGTTTTTATTGCTCGGAGGATCCCCGGAATTCAGCTGTGAGAAAAAGATTTATGTAGGATCTACATCGAGCAAGGAAACTAACTACATTTTGCTTCTGATCCTCACACTCATAAAAAAATTTAACGATTATTTGATATGTAATACTAAAATATTCAACTGAGAAAATCGAAATTATATTTGTCACTCATTTTTTAGATGATTTGTTTCTTTTACATTAACTGCAGTGAGAACAAAGTCATTTAAGTTGATAAAATTTCCGAGTTAATTTATGAATAAAAATTGTATTAATTTTTTTTAATAATTTTATAACAAGTCGAGGAAAAAAGGTAAAAAAATTGACTTTTTGTTATTTAAAAAAAATTTTGGTCTAGTAATGGAATATTATTAGACTCACATAAGAACCTTCATAAACTGGTGAATATAAAAAAAATATAAATACAAAAAACTGATAAATATATTTATAAAAATTTCACTAACTTAACGTAAACCATCGGATCGGAAAAAAGTATTATGGAAATTTTTTTGTCTTAAATTTCAAAATTCACACTATTATTTAATTGTAACTCAGACTTAATGTGGCAATTTATGATGTACATTCACATACATAAGGTTTTATATAAATTATTATTTTTTCTTACATCTAAGATTATTCATAAATCCTGATTCACAGATTTTGCTCAGCTTACATACTTGCATAATTTAAATCTTCGTTTAGTTTGCCATCTGAAATAATTTTTCTTACATCAAAGTAATCTCCAGCCATTTCTATGGTTTAGTTTCCGTAATGTAAAAATATCTGATAACAATAAGTGTGATGAAAGAAAAATCAGTTGAACGGTGAATCTGAGAATTATTTAATTATTCGGATTGTAATTTTCAGCGTGCATCATTTTAGCTTGTGGTAATAACAGGACAAAATGATGTTAAAAATTAAGAGCAATCTACGTGAATCAATATTCCAGTAAAAGGAATCACGCTGAGTGCGTGACCTCTCATGCAAATAACTTTCGGTCGCTTAAAAAGTGTTTCAAACACGCAACACTTCCTATGACCTTATTCCAGAAATTTTTCTTTCATCCTAACAAAAGCCAGAAAAGCAACATTTTAACACTCAGGCAAACATTTTGAAATAAATAACGTGAAATTGGATTCAGAATTTGGTATTGGAAGCAAATTTAAAAAATAAATTTCATTTTTAAACTAAATCCAGTTTGCTGGTGCTCGGCGGCTGTCAAGAGCTGCAACATTTCATCCCTAACCTTTTTGCCTTCTTCATGTGCATTAATTAGGAGCTCTTCAAAAAAAGGAAATATTTTCTTTTGGAAGAAAATGTGCAACTTTGTGGAATGGAAGTGTACAACATTTTTAGTAGGATATGATCATAAATCTTTTAATGCACAATAATACTTTCATCCCGTCAAAATTTTTCGCAAAACAGAGAATGTTTCTAGGGAGAAATTAAAAACAAGTATTCTATTTTGAACATTAATTTTACATTTGAAATCTAAAATTTGTCTTTGCTTTAAGTTTCAATTTAATACGAATAATTTTTTTAGATTTAGTTTCACTATAGAAAAAAATATTAAATTTGTGATATATTTGATTTAAGAATGTTTTGTATTAAAAATATATTAAGAAATAATTTAACATGAATAAGTAGTTATTAGTAAAATATAAGCAATAGATTTGAATGAAATTGCCATTACGGTAGCATATCATCTATTATTAAGAAGTATGACATTGCTGAAAGTAATGAATAGTTTTGCTGTTATAAGTTAAGAGTTAAAGTAAATCTCAGCGTACGAATAAAAAAATTCTCAATTTATCAAATAATTTTAGTTAAAGTGTTTTTTTTGGTAAATGAAAAAATAATATACCCATGTTAATAAAGATCAAAAATTTAAACTATTTTCTTTCTTCATTATTCAATAATCATGAAATGGCTTTATTTTATTTGATCGCTTCATTTTACAGTGGGTTCAATTGAATGTATTTCTGAATATGGTACCAATGCTAATATAAATACAAATATTTCTATAATTTAATATCAATTTAAGATAAAAGAATTAGTATTTTTTTAATTTTAAATGAAAAAACTGTATTATGATATTAAATTCCTTTTAATATTTTGATATATTTAATTGTACAAAAATATTTTTGTAGTAAAAGTAAACTTATTTTTTAATGACATTACGGAGTAAATAGTATAAAGCATTTTTCATAGCGAATGAATTTTTAATTTGATGATTGAAGTTGAGATTGATTTGACATATTGTATATTAACATAATTTCATACATTGAATTAAAAAGGTTTCTTTTTTTAAACACTAATTTATTTTAATATTTTTAATGAAAGGTTTGTTAATTTTAAATAGGGATATTTAAAGTTGTTTTACCTCATAACATATCGTGAAATGCAGCCTATTCTCTGTAATTACAACAATTATTAACTTTTAAGTCTTGGTTTTAAATAATTTACTAAAAATTTGTTTTAATTTTTTCTATGAAAAATACAAATATATTAAATATATTTTTTCAATGTAAATTATCATCCTATGTATAATTTGTGGAAAAATTGCAATAAGACACTATTTATTCACCAAGAATATTACTAAAATGTCGAAATTTTAACATGAATGGTTTTGTAATAATTATCAGAAATTTAAAGTCTCAGCATGAAGTAAAAATTTAATCTAGGGAAAATCATTTTAAAATTATATTTATATTTTTAGATTGGTCAATGGGGATGTCCCGAGTAACGCACCAAATCAAAACAAATTCAAATGGTTTTTGTCATCCATTTGGCACTGTATTAAATATTTGATTTGTTGCCGATGCATTTTGGATTTCTGCAGAAGATTTATATGTTGCAAAAACTCCAAATGTTGTCGCAAATCCGAAGGCGTCTCATCTGAAAAATCATGCTTATCAAAACTCGTTTGCAGCTCTTGCTGCAAGGGATCGCATGTCTTCAGTTGTAGAAGGAGCAGTTGCTGCAATTGTTGCATTTGCGTAAAAATCAAGTGCTGCGACAATGTAAATTGTTGTAGCTTGAAACCAAAAGCTTATCAACCAAATAAAAAATGTTGTGCCAAAGGGAACTGCGGTTGTAGAGACTGCTGTGCTAAAATGAGTAATTGTTGCCTAAATTGCGGTGATAAAATAAATAATTTCTTTAGGATTCTATTTTGTCTGAATATGATGTGTTGTCAAAGATGTTTAAAAAGGAGGTGCAAGTCTTGTCATAAAATGAAATGTTGCCAAAGTGGTGGTTACTGTAGATGCTTCAATCCTAGTGTCAAAAGAGATGCCACCAAGAGAGGAGTTCACAAACTTGATAAGAGAGCTTCTACTCAATCCAAAAAGGTAAGTTAAATGGATTTATCTATTTCAACATGCATGTAAAGAAATTTCGAATTTGTTAACAAATTGTTTCATATCTATCGTATCAGATCTTGAGGTAAACAGATTTCTTTAGTTTTTATCTTCTTTTATTTCATTTTCGATTTCTTGGTTTTTGCAAAAAAAATTAATTTAAATCTCGGAAAAGTGAAAACATATTAAATGAACAAATTCTGAATGAAATATTGCCTTTGTTATACAATATTTGTAAATTGATAAAGGGATTATCTTTGCTTTATTTAATTGCGATATATACGATATATATATAAATGTTGATTTAATCGAATTTGATTAGTCAATCAATAACGTGATCATCAGGCATTGTGAATGAAACGTTTAAATCGTCAGCCATTGCTTAAATCTTATATCTTATGTTTTATCAATATGGAATCTTTTTTAGTTCTAAATACATCATACATTTAATTTTACAAGATTTTTTTTTCAGTTAATTTAGAAGCAAAAAATCTAATGTGTCTGCAATATTTCTTTAAAACAGGTGTAAAAAGATGAAGTGAATTTTAAAACGTTCTTTTCATTTTATTTTGACTTATTGATTGAAGAATAAAACACTCAAGTAATGAATTTAAGAATAATAATAAAAGTAATTTTTGTGTTTGGTCACTTTGATAATAAAATGATATTCTGAGCAATGGTCAAAAGAAACTTTTTGCTATGAATGACGAAAAGAGATGCAGCAAATGGATAGTTTTTTCCATTCAGCAGTCTGTTTTTTTATTGCATTCAGAAAATACATGTGAAAAAAGTATTAAAAAGAATTAAATTTATTATATTTTCTCTTAAGAACAGAATTTTGAGATTCAAAACTAAATGAGCAGCTACGTTAGAAGAAAATATATAATAAAATATATTTTAGAAAAAACAGTCGTAATAAAAACAATTGTGAGAAAAGGAACAATGATAATAATGTTGTTAACGTCTAGGAAATATATTAATAAATATTATATTTACTAAATTATATTCTATATTCTAAAATTCTGTTAGATTAAAAATTAGATAAATTTTTATACTTTAAGATTTATTTAATATTTATAAGAAATTTTGAATACGAAATATAAAAATGATTATTAGCTGAACAAAATCTTGTATTTTGTAGAACATAGGTTTGATGAGTTATACTTCCTTTTCTCGCACTTTTGTATTTTTAAACTGTTTTCTATTATGTCTTCCAGTGATTCATTGAAAATTTATGTTACTTTATTTTATTACTTATTTTTAATATATATATAAAACTGAAAAATAATTTCAATTTTTATAAAACTCTTCGTTTTTTTTGTTTGCCGCAATATTTTGATTAATGGTTTATTTGTTTGGCAAGTTTTTGTATTAAGTTGAAAGAGAATCTTCAACCAGGAGAATTTATCAATATGTATAAAATTTAAAAAAAAATTTTCTCTATTGATAAAAGTGAATGGATCCTACTATAGCACATGAACGGATTAATTTAATTACGAATTTAATTCAAACAGTAATGATGGTGCAGACAAATGTATTTCGTTCCTGCTTTTGTTTCGAAATTAGTCTTTTATAATGAGTAAAGTATGAACGATCACAATATTATATCATTGTAGTAAGTCATTGATCCAGAATATTACTAACAATCAGTTTCGGGATACTTTGCCTACTTTTTAATTTTAAAATATTATACGCTTTGGTCCACCTTTAGAAAATTTCCATAACATGAAACAAATTAATTAAATTATCGTGAAACTACAAAATTTTGAAAATTCATTTAGATTCTCAATCTTAAAGTTTTCATGCAACCCAAAAATTATTGAAAAATTAAGTTCTTATTTAACTTTTCGACTATCTATTCATCTTTTTATAAAAATCTATCACAATCAAAAGTTTATTTTTCTTAAAGGGGCTGTAATTTAAATTAAAATTTTAAGATAAGTAAAAGTCTTAATGAATATCGTTAGATTTTGTGATTTGTCCTTTGGAAAGAATTGTTATTAATTCAAATTATCCAACACAGAAAAGCTTTAGTTTTAATAAAACGATAAAATGTCATTTAAAACAAAAAACTGATTCCTTAAAATATCATTTTCTACAAACTCTAAAAAAATAAATTTTTACAAATCCATTCGCCTAATATAATATTAAAAAATTTTCAAAAATGATTCTATATGCGGGAAAATAAGTCATAGTTGACGAAAAGAAAAATTTTTATATGGAAAGAAAACGACTATGCTATAATATATTTTGATCGCAGGAAAAAAATTAGGAAACTAAATGCAAATAATCTAATCGTAATAAACTTAAAATAGTTTTAGAGAATTTGATGCATAAAACTCTTTATTAAGCCTTATATGTCTTTATTGTGCTTGATTTTTGATTAACAGTATTGAAGAACTAATAAGACATTTTCCTTTAAGCAAGGCATGACAATTCTGATATTAGTACTGCTAAAGAGCTGTCTAGATGAACCAATAAATTGTTTATATTGATTTCAACAATAATAATTTAATTTTAAATTTTGTTCCAGGAGAAAGAAAACTTGGATCCTGTGTTGGTGGAACATGTTTCACTTATGAAAGCCGCAATTCCAGTGCTTCCTATTAGTCTGGCAATCCTATGCTTAATTATTAATTTAATATTTCCAGGAATGGGTAAGCATTTTTTCAACAGAAATTGATGAACTTGTTATTGATGGCAATTAAAAAGTAACAGTTGATATTATAAAAATCTTACCCATTATTTCGGTAACATTAAATCAATGTTCAATTTGTGTATTAGATTAAAAATTTCTGTTTGAAAAGTCACAGTATTATTTGCATACATCGAAACTTGTGTTTTTATAAAATTTAAATTTCATGATAATTATTTAGATTTAATTTTTACTTTAAATTGTAAGTATTTTGTTTTTCAATATATTTTTCTGGATAAAAAAGAAAGAATTATGGAAATGCTCTTTAATTGCTTCATGGAAATAGGATGATGTTGAATACCTGTATTTGTAACATTTTGTAGCTGATGAAGCTTGTAGTTTATGATGATAATTATAGGTCTTTCATTTTTAGACTTCAAAATGTGTTAAAAAAATTGTTTAAACAACTTTTTCAGGAACCGTGCTTAGTGGTGCATTTTGTCTTTGTTTTGGCAAACCGAGATTTTCTATTAAGGATTCAGCCAAAAATCGGATCGGTTCATTTTGTGTAAATTTTGTAATAGGAATTGCTCAACTTTTCACCATAATATTTTGCCTTGTAGGCTGGGGATGGAGCATTTGGTGGGGAGTAATTTTATATAGATTAGCGAGTATGTATTAACACGCTTATGCATTCTATGTATTTACATTATGTGTTTTAATATATCAATTATGCAGGAAAACTTATCCGAAAAAAAATCAATTTATAAAGATGAATAAGATGAGATTCTTGAATACTTTGAATACTGAAATTGCCATGGAAGCGGGCTACTAACATCCAAACATAACGCAGGGAGTAAAAGTCAGGCTTCAAAAAAGCTGAGTTTTAAATCATCCAGAGTGAAGATAGTACATATAAATCTAATTTTATTTTTTAAAACTTTTACACATTTACATATCTAATTTTATTATTCTAATTTAATTTTCTTACATTTTTCTCTAATTTTATTCTTTTTTCGTTTTTATGTTATTTTTATTCTGTTATTTATTTATTATATATAATTTTATTTTTTATGTTTTCATTAATTGTGGACTTAGAATGACCATTTAATTTAAACATATAATCTTGTGATCCTATGAATATGATCCTATAAAAAGATATAAAAATACTCTTCAATGATATATTATATTAAATTTTTTTATACCACTGCAAAATAAGAATTCTTTTTTTAAATTTTTTCATTTTAAAATAATATGAT
>JAOWBB010006724.1:0-19215 GCA_028565995.1 Ricinus marginatus
AAAATATTTTTTTTTTTTTTTTTTTTTTTTTTTTTTTTTTTTTTTTTTTTTTTTTTTTTAATGCACAACGTTCCCTGGGACTTTATGGTATATCTCTGATCTTTTTTAAAAAAACCAAATCCAGGATGAAACAATCTTCTTCTGTTATACCATGTTGTTTCCAGTGCGTGGAAAAGTTGATATAAAATTTGAAAAATAGATTTTTATTTCAACATACAGATATATGGAATCATAAAAAAATTTTTAATTGTTTTTTGTGATTATTAATCATTCATGAAATTTTTGTGCTCTGAATTGCATACATTGTCATTTTCAGAAATCTGCAATGCAAGCTAATATTTTTGTAGGAGCAAAATGTTCATAATGTTCATAATCAGAAAAGAATTTCAAGAAGCTATTCATGTAGAGGCTTTTAATAAAGTTTATGCAATAATTTGAATTCATGAATGTGCAGTAAAAGGTATATTTTTTGACACTCGTTTTTTCTGACATTTTGAACTTCCTTTCGAGGTACGGTCCAGCTTTTCTTTAAGATATTATTTTTGTACTTTCTTTTATTTATATCAAGTAACCATTGCATGTTACATTTTCTTCAAGTTAAAATATTGGTAATGTATTTACAAGGAGAAGTTTTCTAAAAATTACTTCAGTAAAATGTTCTTCTTGCAGCCTTTTATACTGTGATGGTTCTTTTCCCTTGTTTCAAATTTTTTTATTTTTTTTCTTAAAGTTAAATTTTTGATATTATATTATGATATTTCATTTATTATTAGTTTCGTTTTATCCTATAAGTATATACTGAAATTTTTAACTAAAAAAATTTTTTTTTAAAATATCTGTTTCAAGAAATTTAATGTAAAATAGAATTCCGAATTGCTTTATGAAAAAAATTTAATTAGATTTTCTATTTTTTTGATCTATACTTTGAAGATTTTTTTTTTTTGAAATTAACTACATAATTTATGAATTTGATACTTTTTAAAATAAAATTATAAATTATAATCAATAATTTAAAGTTCACTTTTTACAAGATTTTACTTACTTAATATTATTACCTAAGTACGTCACTCAAAATTTAAATTTTTATTAGATACGAAATTTAATAAGTCTCTAACAATGAAGAACGACATTTATCTCATAATTACGTTAAGCATTTCGTAAAGTAAATTTTAAACCCATGCGACGAGTAAAATTTAGACTCACTTTGCTTAAATAAAATTGATCATTTTTTGGAGTTTGCACGGCGAGAAAAGCGAACGCAATGGTTTGGATTTATTTGAGTGAAGGACATGAAAAAACCTGAAATTTTAAAAACCTTTTTGCCCTTGGCAGAATATTAATACAGTCGATGACATGTATGTTCGAGAGAGGGAAATACACAGAGCGAAGAGGCAGGTTGGAAACATGTTGGAATGCATCGTAACAATGGCGAAGGGTAACTGCGGCGTCGCGTTTCTACCCCGGATCCTCCATGAGGCCTCAGTTTCACCCTTCCTACTGCACCACCGCTGTCAGTGCAATGCAAGCAGGCTGCGACACGGGTGGACTCTTCGTGGTCCTTGTAATCCCGAAATGTGGAATTTTGTGGTCTTATATTTAGGTATTTCTTTTTCGATTTGCATATCGGGTGTGCATCGTTCATTGTTTTACATAAATAAGATCGATTTCGCAAGCGATTGTCTCAGTGTTAACTTTTTTCGGTTACGTGAATATCTCAAGAAATATATTTTCGATATTGATTTTGATGGCTCCTTTGAATTAATAAAATTTCAGTCTTTTCTTCACATTCAAAAAGGAAGTTTTTGTGGAAGTTTTTTTTTATTTTCCAATATATTTTTCTGATTATTAATTTAATTGTCTTTTAAGTGGTTAGTAAAGACCCTCGAGTCTCCATAATGTCTAGCAAAGGTCTTTCAATCGAGTCGGTTTTCAGCTCTGATGCACTTAAAATACTAGAACATGAATAATATGCTTTTGCTTATATTTTATGCCATTAAAGTGGAATATCGAAATAATGACTTTTGATTTTAAATTTTGCATTATATTCTAAAATTGTATATTACAAAATATTTAAAATTTTTAATTTCCTACTATGCGAGATTAGTATTTGTAAATGTCATCTTAATTTTTACGAAATATAATGAATTCAGTTTAGAATTGTTGAATTATGCGTGCAACAATTGTTTATAATCATACAAACAAAGTGACAAATTAAATAATTTATACCACCGAATGATTAACAACAAATATTAAAATTTTTAATTTTAGAGATGTATAAAATGAAATTTTTTATCCAGATCGAGTGAAAGCTAAAAGAATTTTGGTCCATCTGTAGTTTTTCCTTATTTTCTACATTTCTTTTTATTTATAAAGAATTAAAGGTTGCAAATTCATTATTTTACTCTTCAAAAGAGTATATTCTTATATTCTGTGAGAAAATTTTTCTAAGTATTTACCGGATTTAGTTTCCAATTCGTAATCCTTACGTATAAAAAGAAAAATTTGTTTGAAATATCATACGCGTTATAATATTTAAAATATTACATATATATATTATATATATATTTAGCATTAACTTATACATTTAAAAATTAATTATCAATATTTCTTCAATTCTTTCACATAATTTTAAAAGAGTAGATGATACCTTTACATTTACAGTGAATACAAACTGCATTTAATGTTTGATTTGCGACCTGATTCTTGCCGTGAACTATATAGACATTATATATGTGATATTTGACATATATATATGACTTCTTTTTCTATGTGTTTAGAAAATTAATTTTTTAATCTCTCTAAATTTGTTTGTAAAAAATTATTATAACTAATTCATTTAGTTTTTGTTTTTGTGTTACAACATAATGTTTTCGGTACCTTACAGTTAGCTGTCTTCAGATTCTTTATTTAACAGTTGCCGTAATGTAATTTTTTTTGTATTACTGAATTAAGAACTGTTTATTTAAAGAAATTTTCCAATTCTGATTACTTTCATATATAATTGCAAGATTAAGCATTTTATTTATTTGTGACACCAAATTTAAAAATTAGCTTTACGAAAATCAAATTCTGAACATCGATATAATAGTATTTGAACAAAAAATATCTGATCATGATTCGTAATATAAAAGTGTTCAAGACCATTCTATAGTTTTTGAAAAAGAGGAAGCAATATTTTTTTTACTCTTGCAACACATATCGGAAGACGCCATTAAATTCAAGAGCATTATAATCTTAGTCATTAAATTCTTATCGTTAAAATCTTATTATCTTACCAGTAATTGCAATTAAGAATTCCGATGATGTTCAGACTTTTAATATAAGCAGTAATGCTTACATTTTTCTTTTTTTTGTTCTTGTGACACAGGCGAATCAGAGTTGCAAGATAATTTCAACAATGTGGTTTACCTGTATCAAGTGTTAATTCATTTATATTTTACATGCACTTCACCTTTGTGAAACTTTTCAAAGACAACAGCATTTGTTCTCACAGACATCAATATGTTGTTAGTTGAATTCATATAATTTTATATTTTTGATATGCGATGTGACAAATTGTATTCTTATATTTTAATAATATATTACTAACGTATATAGTTCATGCATGAAGGATTATGTTTCTATTAAATTTTTATATATGTAGTATAGAGGAAGTTAAATTTATAACTAACATTAATGCATCCTGTAAGACTTGTATGAATGTTACATAAATAGTTATAATTTATGATAATCCCTTTCACATTTTGAATAATAACAAGTTTATTAACTAAGTACTGATAATTATATAGTTTTCCGTTATAAATATATTGTGTAAATTGATCGATCGAAACAGCATTGATTTTTTATATTATTTTATAAGTATTTATTTTTTAGAATTTAAGTTTTAAATTATATTTATTGAAAGAAAGCAAAATACACAAGGTTAATAAGGATTTCATAGTGAAATTTAAATAAAACTGTTATCACCCCCGTAAATGTCCAAAAAATGGTTCATCAGTAATGAAATAAAAATATAAATAATGTAATGAAATAATAATGAAAAAAAAATATAAATTTTTTATAACTGATGAATATCAATAATATTTTACATTAAAAAAAAAAAGCGTCTTTTAAATACTGAATATCCCATTCAAAATGTTTTACACCATTCTGATGAAAGAAAAATTTGGCATTGAATATAACAAAAGCAAAACATTGAAATCACTGTACTAAATAGTATATTTGTGATTATCTTGATAGTTTTAAATGAAAACGATAATATTATATCTTCTTTGTTATTTGAAAATATTTAAAATTTGTGAAAGATGTGAAAAAGTCAATTCATGGATAATTCAATTGATTCCTGATGTTTACTTATTTGTGGCAGTGTTTGGCATGGTAAGTAAATCTACTGAATTTGAATAACATAAATTTAATGGCATAAAATAAATTCAGTGAGGTAATGAAGCTCTTAAATCAAGAGTTTTTTACTTATTCCTTAAAATATCATTCACGTAAAAAATTTTTTTAACGATCTTCAAATTCATATATTAACAATTCATCTTGTTTTTGTGTTTAAAAAAAAAAATCGTTCTATTGTGAAATTGAAAACCTCAATTTAAGGAAATTTTACATCAAATTATCAAATTTCTTCACAGAATTAATCCTTTTTTTAAAATTGTGTACCAAAAATTTCCGCCAACCTATTCTAATTGATAAATAACACCAAATATCTCAAATGCCTCTCAAGGCTTGATTAAATTACCTTTTGAGCAACAACTCATCTTACCATTTATTCTTCTTCCTGTATAAAACCGCACTTTTATATCGGTTCCATTTCTCAAATGAGTTGTAAATAATTATTATATGCTGCCGGAAAAAAATGCGAACACTAAGAGGAATTTATGCCAGAAGGCTATAATCATAAAAATGTATAATTATGTGAGAAAATGTCAGTAATAGACCCGATGCATTTAGAAGAGATTAAAGACGTTGTTATTTCAGTAAGGATAATGTGAACAATTGCGAACCTCTTGTTAAGTCACTTTAGATTTTGGTTTTTGGATTCTTGATGAAATTTAGCAAGAAATCGCTCAGCTGTAGGCAAATCGTGCAAGACTGCAGATTTGATTTGAGAGAGTTTGATTTTGTTATGAGAGTACTCGCTGGAGGAAAAGTAGAAATGCTCTGCGTTTGTAGAAAAAAACCTGGTTCTGAATTCTACACCTTGTGTTTTGGGTCAGATCAAGAGAAGTTAGATGAAAGTTGTTTTCATGCTGTTTACAACTTCAACATAACAAGTATAACTCCAGGGACTCCGTATATTTTATACGGTAGCAAAACAACAATTCTTAATATAGGGAACGCAGAAAAACGACTCACGAAATTGCTTTTAAATGAATTTTGTTACAAATTCACACAAGCGCAGAAGAAAATCTGTTCTAATAGGATAAAATACGATCTCACACATTATCTGCATATATCTGCTAGTTGAAGCAGCAAATATTTCATCTGATCTACTGAAAAATTGTTGAAATTGCTGTTGTTCATAAGTGTAGCTAGACTAAAGTTTCACGTTAAATCAGTCATGGAACGTCCTTATTCACAACAATTTTATAATCAAATGTGAACGCATCAACACGATGACTAAAGAAATTAATGAAAAATAGCGACGATATTCATATTTGATCTTTTATTAAAATCGATTTAAAAAAGGAAATTTTTCATTCTTTAAATTACACAAATAAAAAAAATTGTGAACAAAAATGTGTGTCACAAGAATTTAAGTCTTTCAATAGTATTTGGGATTCTGATATTTTTCCCGTTAGTGCAATTCTTTCTGCTGACACTATTATTTATTGTAAAAGAATGTATTATTAAAACGTTCTACGCTGAAAGTATTTAATTACGAGACTATATTTTTAAACCCTTGTGTAATTTATTTTTGATGTAAAGAAATCTTAGCAGATAATTTCGGACTCCCCTAATAAGCAGTCTGATTATGTATTTAATATAATCATAATTTATTTTCAAATGGACACATAAAAGAAATTTAACAGGAAAAAAATATTAAAAAAAGGAGGTGAAAATTAAAATTCATTTTGGAAGAATAGCTGTCATTCAAAACTGTGATCGATGAAGAAAAAAAATGTAATTTTTACTTGAACTGGAATAAAAAAATTATACTAAACTCGCTAATTATGTTTTTGGGTTAATGAATCACATAGAAATGCAATTTTTATGAATGATTTATTTTTTCCATTGCAATAATCCTATTAATTATTCATAAAAAATTATTTTTTTATGTTGTTTGGACTGTATTTAAAAAAATAATTTGCCGGCTTGCTATTTGGAAAAATTGTCAATATGTAAAAATTATTACTATTTAAAAAAGCATATTTACTTAAAATGTCATTATATAATGAACGAATAATGATTTAACTGCTTCGGGCTATTATTTCACGTTATTAAAATTAATTTATATTATTTTTGTTTTCTGACACAGGCTGGATCCGGAGGTGACACAAGCGACAGTCAATCCACCCGTAAACATGGACAACAAAAAGGTTTGTTCAATATATATGCTTATTATGATGATATTTATTTTTAAGTAACTTAATTTTACTCTTATGCAAGAATCTTTTGTGCAAGAAATGAAATAGCTTATGAATTTTTAAATGAAACTTGTTGCAAAAATTAAATTAGGGGTTGCATATTTAAGAGAAAATATTATATTCATTAAGCTTTTGATTGATACCTTTCCCGATTCATTGTTTTTATTCCTGATTTATTTTACAGTTTCTAAGACCACAAAATCTGCTCATTTAATAAAACTAAATCATTGACATACGGTGCTCAAAATAATGATTAAATCTGATAAAAATTAAATTTTAATTTTCACTTTAAAAAGTGAGAGGTAAAAATAGAGGAATTTTAAAAATTCATTAACATTTAACATTCATCAGCTTAGGATATTTGCCTTTCAAGAGATAATTAAAATTTCAAAACAATGAATAAAGCATGGTCTTATTTTTCTGTCCGTTTAGCCCTCCATTTTGGGACAGACTGGACGAAGAAAAAGCGGTGGAAGCACTCAGCTGCGGTCGCCGATAGTGAAACGTCCGGCAATGGCTCCGGTTAGTCTTCAGGGCTGGCTGCATAAACAAGGAAGCGAAGGGTTAATGCTGTGGAAGAAACGTTGGTTCGTTCTGTCGGAATATTGCCTGTTTTACTATAAAGGTCCGGAAGAAGAAAAACTACTGGGATCGATACTGTTACCTTCTTATAAGGTTTCCCCGTGCACAGCCGACGACAAGATATATCGAAAGTTTGCTTTCAAAGCGGAACACGCAAATATGAGAACCTATTATTTCGCGGCCGAGACACGGGATGTAATGACACAGTGGATGAACGCGCTTAGCCTGGCTACCATTCTGCAGGAAAACACCAAAATTCGGAAACCGATCAACACCTCCTCGATAAATTCTCTGACAAACCAATCGGCCGAAGATAGTGATTCAGGTTTCCAAGCTTATCGATTGCGATCCGGTCCAGTGACGAATCAGCCCACCGGACAAGATCAGAAAACCAACGAGGGCAACGTTAATGTCAACGGCTGGGTACCGCAGGGTCAGAGAAATCCTTGTCAACCGTTGCCCTGTCAACCTTTGTACGCGAATGCACCTCCAAAACCGAAAAGGTTGAATGAAACTCAATACGGGGGTTCCAGTCCAGATGCTAGTCGGAACGAGGATATGATCATTTACGGTAACCATCACCAAATTCAACAAGAACGAAGTCACTACCTCGCCGGTCAGCGAATAGCGCACGGTGGACACCATCCTGGTACTCTTCCGCACCCTGACATAATTCGTACAATGCCCACAATAGATGGTTACCTAAATGGACTGCCAGCGGATCGATTAACTCAGGATTTGGGGCTGGCGAAAAATGCGATGATTCAAAATTCCATTGCCAGATCACCAGACAACGTCAGCCATTTGGAGAATTATTCGGACGTATATAAGAGCGACGGTCGAAGCAGCGGAATGGATCAGAGACCGGAGGGCTTGGCTCATATAAATTACGTTAAGTCGGTGAATCCTGCCTTTGCGAATTATCACTACTTCAGCCAGCACTACCAAGGTTACCACCAATTGCCCCCTGCGTCTTCTGCAACTAGATACCACTGCGTAGAAGGAAATAGTGCTAGAAGAGATAAACAGCCTCCGAGACCTCATAGCGCCGATTTCCTAGATCTGGACTCCAAGCATTCTTACCAATATCCTCAAATGTCAAATTCCGATAAAGTAAATTACCCGGCAAATCAAAATGCGGTGGTAAGACCCCAAAGACCGAAAAGCAGCTTAGATGTGATTCATACAAATGACGGATACTACTGGAGCGAGGAGAGCTACGCGGAAAAAATGAGGCAATCGGCTTTGTATCTGCAAAACACGTTACCACAAAGATCTCAGTCTTCCAGGTCGAACACTCCGAGTTTTAAACAAATGAGTGACATGAATCGGGTACCCACTGGACCGGGAAGCGGTAAAAGCGATCGGTCGTCTGTGATCACGAGACTCCACGGTGAAGGAGAGTTCGTCGACGATGATTTGAAGTCGTCGATAAGGCCAAACGCGAAGCGATGGAGCGAGTACGAAGCGGGAGGGAATCAGTTCTTCCGATCAGCAAGTGCGCGATTGGCGAGAAGCCGCGCTCAGGACGACGAAAGCGATGAGGTGCAAACATACATTGAAGGTGAGGATTTCAAAGAAGACGGCAGGAAGGAAGAATCGATGAAAAGGTTGATGGAATGGAAGCAGAGAATGCTGCAGTCGCCGCTGACGAAAAAACCCTCAGGATCGTCGGCAAGGGGAAGTGCACAAAACGAATTGTCGAAATTTTACAAGCACCAGGTCCTGAAGGAGCTCGAGCGACAGGAAGCCAGGTCGAGGGAGGAACTGGGGAAAAAGCGTACAAAACCGGAAGGACTTAGAGTTAGGAGCAGAAGTACCGACGGAAGAAGATCGGCAATGTCTTCGTCTCGATACAACAGCTACTCTTCGGACGACGAAGGTAAGTTCCAGTTGTTTTAGCTTTTTGCTTACGGTTCCAGCCGGGTCTGTATTCCTCTTTTAAATCTTCGTTATTTCTGTTGTCTACATTTTATTTAACATTTATTTTTATACTCCTTTTCATTAATAAAAGGAAAAGAGAATTCTGCTCTTTAGATTCGGAATCGTTGTAGTTCCTTTAAAAGTAGAATGGCTAACAGTTTATGGTTCGGGTCAGACTTTTGCTTCTACAAGTTCTCTCAAAGCATCATTAACTGAAGCGAGACTGAGTTTTTCTACATACAGCTTTATCAGGTGTAATATGTTCTCGGCTTCGAAAAATAATGCCATCAGTTAAGAAAAAAAAAATATAGATCACATCCTTGTTATTTCAAAACATTAACCAATGAATTATTTTGCTGTCACAGTTGATATTTTCAAAGTTATTCTGTTTCGTTACTCTGATTTCTTTATTTTATGCATTCGTCAAAGCAACTTTGTCCAACAACCGCCTAAACTCGACATACTGTTCGTTCACGATTAACTGCATCTCAGTCAACAAACTTAATTCGTGCAAATGTGAAACATTATTTGCATCGTTTAGGAAAAGATTTTGCATCGCAAAGCGGATTCATGTTAAGAATTATAAATATGAAGATTGATATAAAAAGATGTCATATTGATGGAAAGTGTTAGAACTTTCCTCTAATAAAGTCCGGAGGCATAAAATATTACTGTAATAATGAAAAATCAATGTTATATATAAAAATTAGATTCCTAAAGAAATAACTTTTAATACGGGTTGTAATGTGAATTTAAAGTCAACATCTATAAATTATTATAAGAATATAAATTAAGGAATAAATAGGTAAAATTGATAGATTATTAGTAAAAGTAAATATAGAGAAGATTTGTGATTATATTGGTGGAGAAAAAGTTATGGGTGAGAAGTAAAGGGGAGCATTAGTCATTGTAATAAAGTCCGATTGATCTGTGCTTGTTGTCGGTGTCGATTAAGTATATGATGAGTCTGTATGTTATATGAGAAACAATATTATCACCATTATTTTGCCTTTTTAAGCGTTTACGTGCAAAACATGAAAATTTATAATTAAAAAAGATAGTCTGTGATATCTTCTTTAGATGGCTTTTTAATGAACGCATTTAAGGAAAAAGCTTAATAAAGAATATTTTTTATGTGTTAAGGAGATATTAATATAAAAGAAACGTGTTGTTCCGTGTTCAGTTACAGATTGTGAAATCTTTTGTTCCTGCTTCGCCTAAATAAATATTAAAAATAAAGAGCTGTCCAAAGATCAATTTTATCTACTAACAAGCAAGAGAAAGAGGAATGATTCAGACTACGCCCAAGTTTCTTAAGTTAAAACAATTAAATGAGTTTCTAAAAGCTTTTGAACACTTATTATTACTTATATTATTTACTTATTAAATTATTTTTTATCGATACCATCGATAAATGGTAAAATAATAAAACTAATATTAAGTGTTCATTAATATTGATATACATCATCTGTCACTGATCTAGGGCTTATTTAACTAGTTAAGGTCTAAAAATTTTAGCAAAAAAGCTTTCTAAATAATAGATTCAACCTAAGCTAAACTGCTGTTCCAGTAAGTCCGCAATTCGGATTAATTTGCATTGTACAATGTTCTTAATTTAGTGAATTGCTAATGTAAAATTTCATTTTTTTTCATCAAAATTTTCATTATGAACAACAAGGATAAATGATTAATATCAGTTTTATACTTCTAAAAAAAATAATAAAATCAAATTTTTTTACTAACATATTATTTTTTTGTAGTTGGTTCATAATGACATCACGCGATCCTGCACTTCGATATTTATTATATTAAAATAAAGTTGGTATCTCTCAACTTAATATATGTTCTATCGCCTGAGTGATGTTCGCACTAATCGTATTATATGTATTCGGTCTATACTTCTGCACATTACTAATTCTTTTTCACGATAGCGTCGTATCATTGCATCTTTTTAAAATGTTCATTAAAAGTTTTATGCTTTACTGTGAGTTACTTTTACGTTTTATTACCGGCAACGAAATTTTTATTCTTAATTTCATATAAGTTTATTTCTTGTGATTTTGCCGCAGCAGTGTCATTGTTAAATGACAGTTTCTTGTATTGGACACGTATCTTGTAAAAAAAAAAGGTTTCCTTTGATGTTTAACTAGTTTTAATTCGTGGAGGCTTAAAAAATATTGAACAGACAAATTGTTCTCATATAGACTGATCAGAAAAAAATATTTCTAAAACCGTCTTCTGATTCATGTACAATGCTCGATTAATCTGTAAATACTATTTTAGTGACTAATTTAACTAATAAAAATAAATTCATTCAAATAATTTTCACATTCGCCTGAGTATTTTGTATTTATGTTGCCGGCGAGGCTTCGATGTGGGTTTCTTTTCTGAGTTATTTTTGGCACAGTAAATTAGCATTTGATTTCGATTCTTTTGTCAGGTTTTTCATTTTATTAAAGGTAGTTAGTTATATTTGTATAATTGATGCATATGTAAATTTTATTATCTTTTGCAATTCAGAAGGTTTTTTAAAATGGAGAATAGTAAGTACCGGTTAGTTTTTGTTTCTTTATTTGGATTTTATCTAAAACCATCCCTGAAATTATTAAATGTTAATGAAAAAAAAAATGTGATATGTTCTGTACTTAAGGTTTTCTAAATGACCAGGCCTTCTGAAGCATTAAAGTTTGGGTTTAAATCTGATTCCTTTTATTGCAAATAGAACTTCAATTGTAAATGAAAAATCTTTCGTACTGTTAATAACACTTTCATACCTTTTCAAAATTAACACATCTCTAAAAGATGAAAATATCACTTCATGTAAAATAAGGAAATTTTTATGGTATTTGTACAATCTTCAGTGATTACATGAAATTTTTACGTAAAATTTTTTGCACTGTAGAAAAACTTTCTTGGTAAATGGTAAAGCTTACATTATTAAACTAACACTGAAAATTTATTTTATTGATATATTTGGGAATAATTTGGTTAAGGTTATTTAATATTTGAGTCGAAGAGAAATTAGAAAAATTACTAACAGCATGTAAGTTTCTAATTATCATCTGCATTTTAAAAGAAGCAAAAACAATGTTAACAACGGTTTTTCTTCGTTCAGAAAACTGCGAAACTCGGAAGGAAAGAAATCGAAGACCTTCTCTGTCAGGGAAGATACGAAAAATGTCTGAAGATTCGAAAGTAAGGAAATCGATACCTGATTCCTCAAAAGGACCGCGATACCTATCACCTGATTATGAAAATCTAACTCAACAACAAAATGCAGTGCAGTCTCAAACTATGAAAATTGCGAATAGCGATGTCAAAATACCTGGCCTCGACGAAGAAACCCCATCTAAATCGCCATTGAACACAAATTCCATTGAAGAATCACATTCTGAACATTCCGATGAAAAGTACGGTAAACTGTTGCCTTCAGAAATGTCCCTGGAAATGAAAGACACCGAAATGACAGACCATCCGATTTTAGAATATCAGTCTCATGCAGAGAATGAAGCACCAAACTGGGATGAGAAAATTGACGAGGCTAATCTCATCAAGGAATTTTCATATCAGTACGTTAAAAATGTATCTTTTAAAGCAGTAGACGTCCCGAGCTACAAAGTGCTTGAAACACCACCGGAAAACATAGTAAAAAGTAGGATTAAACAATTGGGATTAGAAGGAAAGGAGAGCGACTGCAGAGAAGTGAATTTAAAAGAACCTTTAAAACTGTCGTCTCCCATATATCAAACGAATGAGGCGCACGTGTCCAATTTAAAGAATATTGGCGACAGGCGAAGGAACAAGAGCCTTCGCGATTTTGCATTAGGAGAATCCGTTCGCATAAACATGGAAGAGGTTTCCAATCAAAAATCGGTGAAAGACTTATTGGCAGATTTCGAAAGAAAATCCCAGCTTGCTCAGGAGAAAGAGAATGAAAAGAGTTTTGAAGAGAGTCCGGGAAAACGTTACGTTTTTAGTGACACCGAAACTCTGCTCTACGACACTTCGAGCGATACCGAAGACAAAAATGAAAAGCCGGATTCGTCTTTGTTGATAAATTTGAATAGGTCTGAGTCCCGAATGAGAGAAAACACAAATTTGACGGAAGAGGAAGATGGAGACGAGGAGGTTGCCGCAGCTTTGAGTCGACGAGAGAGACTTTTCAGCCCCTGCAAAGATTTTGCACGGAAGCAAAATCCCGAAAGCAATGTGAAAAGGTACGAAAATGCAAATGTTGACGTGGAACCGTCTCCGTCCAGCGAAGTCGAGACGATAATGACTCCAGGTTATTTGATGTCCAATCTCACTGAATCCATAGTCATCCAGGAGCAGTCCGATTCGACTTACAGCACCCCCGTCCGCGTCATAGAAAAAATGAAGGACGACCTGGAGCGAACGCTGCCAAAGGAGAATTTGGTTAAGTCACACGATGCGACATCTAAGGAAGACGCGGAGGGTCATTACATGCCCATGACACCATCGCGAAGAGTATCGGCACCTCCGTCTGACAAATCCCGAAGCAACTCTTCCCTGCATTCGATACTTTATGGAGCGGAAGTAGAGGAAACCTACGTGGAAATGTCGGAAAACGGGAACAACAACATTGAAATAAACAAGCCTTTTGCAGCTAAGAACTCATACTCTGATTTTAATAGCTACTGCGAAATATCCGGAGGTAAGCCGGAATCCCACTACGACTTCCTCTACAAAACCGGCTCATTTCGAGAGCCGGAATATATGGAAGTGAATACCCTTTTGGAAATACTCAAGGAACAGGATGAGAAAATTAAAGAACATAAAGGAGCAATTGAAAAGTCCAAATTAGACCGAACGACCAATAACGAAATCGGTCCTCCGCCATCGTGCAGATCAGCTCTGCCGGACATATTAAATTCCTCAGCGACAAATCAGCAAAAATCGGATAGCTCGGACGCCGACGACGAATCATCCAAAGATTTAGGTTCCCTTGACATACCCCGTCACCCGCGATTCAGCTTGTCGGACACTTTTAGACCAGCCTCGTATTATCTTGGAAATGACAACGGGAGAAGTCTGATAGGTATTCCAAATCCAAGCGAAAATCAGGATTCATCAGACAGCGATCTCGTCTCTCCCCCACCAATCCCAACATCACCTCCGCCTCTGGATGATCTCGACACTTCTCTGGAAACGGAAAAGTCTCTCGAGACGAGACCGAAATTGAAAATTTCCGATAAGGATGCAAGCAAGCGCTTATGGAGCAAGCCAAACCGGAGCGATTTCGATGTTTCCGAAGAATATAAAAAAATAAAGAGAAGACCCGTATCGGAAGATGTCCTGGAAACTTTGAAGGAATCGGAACAAACATTTTACGAGAAGAAGCTTTCCGTGAGCGAATTGGACTCCATCGGAAGCAGAAACGGTTTGGTTCTGGACGAAGAAGCAAACAATATTAATCTTAATCAGTATTTGAACAGCTTGGAATTCGCGGCTCCGGTAAATCCGCAGCTCTACTCAAAGAATATTAACGAAAGTATTTACAAGAGCTACGAGAAGGAATTGCACAAAAACCTTATGCCCAAGGATTGCGGCAGCAAAACCGGTTCGCAGGATAAGGGACTGATGAAGGAGTTGAAACTGAAATATGCTGACGAAGGTACTAAAATAAACGGAGAAAACTCCCCATTTGGGAAAAAAGCTGCAGAACACGTTCAGTACGAGAATCTTCAGAATCTTTTCCCTCCACCTCCGCTCGAACTGTACGATTCCAACAATGATTTCAGCCTGGGAATTTACAGAAACATTTCTCTGGCCGATGTTCCACCTCCGGAAAACTACTGCGACGTGCAAAATTTATCACACCAGTCGCAAATACAGTTCGATCCGGACACTCTGCAACAGCAGGACGAAACGACGTGCAAAAGCCCGGAAATTCAAGGAGCTCCGTATTACTATTCCGACATAATAAAAAAAGACGAGGAAGAATTCGGAAGTTCAACTTCGGACAGAAGCCTGTCAAGTCTTCGGAGTCACTTGTCCGTGACACGGTATCAGCCCCTGAACAATCAGAGAGAAGATTTGCAGGAAATGGCTCAAAGCAACAAAAGAAATAACATTGGGCGGAAGGTAAATCCCATCAGCCAGGCCGCGGAGGGTCAAGACGAGGGCGGTGACATGGACGACATGCAGAGGATAACTGAAGAGTTGAGAACGACGACGGCGCATTTCATGGACGCTGCCGATAAGTTGGAACACTTCGACGTGCGGAACATATACGAATCAGATACTCTTCAAAGGAGAAAGACATCAGTACCGGTCGAAACACTAAGGGTGAGCACCCCGGATTTGAACCATCCACAGGGTGTTGCAAGGAATCTATATCCTCACGGCCTGAAAGATAAATCCAAAAATTCGACGGTTTCGGATTCGCAGACCGTCGTTTCCACCAGGCGAACTCGCTCTCTCGAGGGGCTGCTCAATGAAACGGACCCAAATAATTCCGAAACATCCGTCAGCTCTTTTCCCGCTCGCGGAGGCGAAAACGGATGCAAACGCCAAGGAAGAACCAACAGGAACGGTTCTTGCGACGGCGACGACCTTTGGGAAAAGGACACTTTGTGGCGGGAAAACCTGAGAAAAGCAAGTCTTCGCCACGCGCGTTCACTCGACAATTTGGACGAAAACGGCGGGGCGCACGGCAGACCGCGTCACATCCGTCAAAGCGGTCAAACAGAAAATACCGGCAGGAGAAGCGTCGATCAGTTGACGCAATTCAAGAAAAACGTTTTTTCGTCCGGAAGGCAAAGCGTCGATCACCTCGCTTCGAAACCAAAGCTGAACAGGGATGTGACTTACGTAAACGATGCGTTCCGTCGAAGCCGTCCGGTGGATGTGGCTCGGGAATACGAACAGGATTACCGGGAGGGCAGAATAAGGTCGAAGAAAAGGGAACCCGAAGTGCAGAGAGTCGTCGAACTGAGCGATTCGGGAGTTTTAGACTGCGACGATGGGGTGCACTACGAAAGACTGACGAGAGGCAATCCCGACAGAAGACAAATTTCGGGAGATGTATTTATCGAGAGCTACGAGTGGGACGAGAACAGGGAAACGTTCAGGAAAAACGAAAATAAAGAATCACCCCACTCGAGAAACGGGAATCAGAAGTTAAGAAAGACGGAGAATTTGCGCATGGAACCGATCGACAGAGAAAAACTGAGACAGTGGGACCTAATGTCGAGCGGAATAGTTGAGCAGCAGGAATCTGCGGGTAGGGAGGCGGAATCGAAGCAACAGGAGAGAAGTTTAGAGAACGCCGAAGGAAAGGCGGCGGAAGGCGAGGCAAAGAAGTTTTCGACGCCGAAGGTGAGCGCCGCGCTCGTGGAGGCCCAACAAGAAGCTGTCTCTGGGGCGGAAGGTAAGTTTTTCTCTGTTAAGAGGCCTGTAGGGGTTTAAATGCGGAATTTGCCTCTGTCGAGATTTAAGGTGCGGCTGATTTACCTTAAGAGCGGGGGCCTTGTTGATCCGTTATCCAAACCGAGGATTCAACATTAGAAATTTCGCCAGCGAAGCTGCGCGCTGCTGCCAAGCCTTTGGGTGCTCACGCAGCGTTTACTTGTTTCTCGTTTTACCGTTCCCCATGATCTTGCATGTAAATTTTATAAATTTACATAACCCAAAACGGGAAGCAGCTTACCTGGGGACGGCAACGAAGAGAAGGAAATCGACCTGTAGGTTAAGGTTTGAGACGTTCGCGCATCTAAGATGAGAAACAAGAATTGGGCATTGCGAAGAGATGGAATGGATCGTTCCCTATGACAGAAGATAGACAAGTGCTGACGGCCGACAGCGGAAGGCTCCTTCCTTTCTTCTCCGCAATTGTATCGAAAAGGGATATTTTTTTTAGTTTTTTTCTACATAGTACGCACATAAAAAATTTATGTATATATATAGATCGCACGTTTCTCTCTCTGTATATTTATTCAATGTACGTTACACTGTAGAAATTATAAATACGATGTACATAGATTATAAATATAAGTAATTTTGTTTATGTGAACAAATAGAGTCGTTCCGAATGAAATTTTCGGTTCTCGGGATGGTTATTTTTGTGAAACTGAAAAAGTCGAATATGTTCCTCGCTTAATGATTAAGTCTGGCAAAATTATATATAAATTAAATGCAAAATAAACGGGCAATGGATAAATGTCGAAGTGAATCAGCGGAGGATTTCCTAGGTGCATGACGTTAACTCATGGTTTTAAATGCTGTTTCACTTGAAAAAGAAAAAAAGAGACATTGCTCTGCATATTATATTTGATATTGATTTCCGTCTTTTTCTTTATTATGTACTAATTTTTTTTCGCAGTCCGCCGTAGATGGTTGAGAAATTGCATCATGTCGCGGAGATCCATAAATAATCAAATAAATATCCGCGGAGAGAAAATTCCGCGTCCGTGGCATTAGATGTTTTCGATCCCGTCTCACGTTTCAAGTGAAAATTTTCGATTTATTTTGCTTTTTTAAACTTATTCTCGTTCCGAAGGGAACTTCAGCTCAAATGAATCGGTAAACGACCGTTCGCGCAGTAGGTTTTAATGTCGCCGTGGCATTCGACCTAATGTCGCGAAAGAGCACGAATTGGGATGGAATTGCGGGCAGTTCGACTCCACGTCCCCGCAACGTCCGCGGCGGAGCGTTCGCCGCAATCGAGACGCGGGGAACGCGAGTCGCAGTCGCTGTTACCGCATCCACGTATCGCACGTGGAATCCGTCCCGGATGCCTCCGCTTCGCGGCGGGCGCTCGGCCCCGGGTTAAAAAAGTTGCCGAAGTCAGGTACGGGACCTGAGAGCGAGATGGGAGCCCGGAGCGTTTAGCGTTCGTTCATCTCTGAAGGGTCATCGGAACATGTTGACGGTGCCGCGGACAAGTCGATTCGTCAGTCGGTTTCGGCGTCTCTGCTCGGATGGTTCTTTCTCGTTCTTTTTCACTTTTCGGCTAACGCAAAACCCGTTCTGACGTTCGATGTTATTTTTCGTTTGAAAGTTATCGGAGATTGGCGTCGTTCATGGGAGCGAAGGTTGGATTAATCTGCAGCGGATGTTCGGCAGGTTCGATCCGCATTTTCTTTTTCTCATTCACCCAGCCCGGGGTGACGAACCAATTTTTAATGCGATCCTAACTCAGAAGGAAAGCAAAATAATCATTTTCGATACTTAAATCGAAATTATCACTCTCAAACTGACCCTCTGAACCGATTTCGCGTTTGCTAATCCAAAAAAGTGTTTCACTCGTTTGAAAATCATCGTTTTCATATTATTAATTCATAAATCAACATTCGTTAAACTGAAATATTTTTTGAAAGATGCAGATTGTTTATGGAATAACCAGTGAGAAATTTAAAAAGCAAATTGCTATATTTTAAACATTGTTTTATATGTTTTTATGGAGGTGGTTTAAGGTTCCTGGTTTCTTTAATATGTAATGTCTGAGATTATGAATTTTTTCGAAAAACTGCATTATTTATTTAATTTAGTAATGGTTTTTTTTCTGAATCGGTTTTAAAGAAACGGGATGTGATACTGTATATTTATTTCCTTTAACATGATGTAATTTAGAGAATAATTAAGTATTTATTAAAATATAAAAAAAAACGAAGAAGCTTATAAAAACTGCCGAAGTGTACTATGCTGGGCTGCCATCATTTCCTTGTTATGAAATGGACTAGGTCTTTTCATGTATTTTGCATCTGATTCCTTCTGGTTCTTCATAATTATTCTTTTCTTCCTTTACATTATCAAAATCCATATCCGGATTCTTTCCGGATTCTTCTTCCTTTGTAATTATTGCTAACTTCGTGTACCTCAAGATTTTATCCTCTTTTAAAATACTTTTTTTCTTTCCTTTCCGGATGAAAAATCCTGAAATCTTTAACAAAATCTTTTTACTTACCTGGAAACTCGGCTTTTCTTTTCTCTCTTAAAACTAAAAATTTTCTCTCTTTTCTTTCTTTCTTTCTTTCTTTCTTTCTTTCTTTCTTTCTTTTCTAATTTTTTTTTCTTTGTTTCTTTCTTTCTTTCTTTCTTTCTTTCTTTCTTTCTTTCTTTCTTTCTTTCTTTCTTTCTTTCTTTCTTTCTTTCT
>JAOWBB010006725.1:0-19213 GCA_028565995.1 Ricinus marginatus
GGGGGGGGGGGGGAAAGGATGGGAAATACCTGCGAGTGAAAATTTCCCTGTTGTTGTGAAAAATTTTTTCCTTTCATTGACGTTTCGAGAAGGGACATTGTTGCTGGGCTGTCGCTGAGAAATGACAAACCGCGAATTTCGTTTGAAATTGTGCTCTTTAATTGATACATTAATAATTTCCCATCGGTTCCCGTGTGTGCCCAGGTGGCTGTCGCCGTGCCTTGTTGTTGCAGAACCGCCGTGGCGAGTGGAACGTGTCGCTTGGAAATAATATAGCAGTCTGGATGGTTTGTCGCAAGGCTAATTTTGGATACCGCAGAGGTGAAATGTAAAATTACGTTCACTTATATCGCTAATAATGACTGAATTTTTCTTTTTCGATCACTAAAAAAAAAAGAAAAATTAAGAACGCTTCGAAATTAAATGGTTCTCAATAATTGCGGTTTAAGGTTGACAGTTTAAATATATTTAATAGATTAAACTCAGATTGATCTTGGGAGAAAAAAAAAAATAAATAAATTGTGAGGTTAAATATTGCAATGCCGAAGAAAAGATTTAAAAGAAAAAGGTTTAATTTTCAGATGAGTATTGCAGTATCTGTTAAAGAATGTATGGTGCAGCAGTAAAAAATGGTGAATCTTATCACAAGAAAATGAGATAACTATTAATTCAAATTTCTAATTAATGTAAATCGTTAATAATAAATTAATGGCGCTGCTCGGTTATAGGTGTTAATATTTATTTAATGCAAAGAGATTTTGAGGGTTTTTAGTCGCGGATCATTTTCCCTTTTATTTTACCTTAATTTGATATAAGGATTTGGGTTTTATATTAATCCGTTTTCAAGAACCCACGTCAAAGTATCCGTGCAACAACGAAGATTAGACATACATACAAATCTTTACAAAACATTCTTGAAGAACACAGATAGATTTAATCGTCTTAAATCTAAAATGTGTTGCTTTTTTTTTTTTTATTTTTTTTATTTTTTTTTTTATTTATTTGTTTGAATTGCGCCTTATGTATGTATCGCATCGTTATTTTTCCCTTGCATCTCCAAGGCTTGAGACTGGTGTCAAGCCCAATTAGCTGGATTGGTTCGACGACAACTGAAATATTGCCCGAATGTTCAACCTGGGAAACCTTTCTTCCTTTTTACAAAGCTCATTATTTTTGTATGACGAATTGATATTATTCCGTAATGCAGTATTGAAGAAAATGTGCCTAGAAAAGAATGAAAAAAGAATGGAAGTGTACGAATTCATATTTCAGCAATAGCAAAAATTGGTACAGAAATTTTGCTAAGAAAAGTGTACAAAAATCTAATGAATTTGGAATAATTTTTTGCTTTTCTTTTTTGCAAGAAATGAAATTTCACTGAGTGAAAAAGTTTATATATATATATATATATTTGTATTTATTTAAAAAAATGAACGTATGAATGCGGATTATAAAAAGGGGAAATTTTAAAGTGTGCGAGAATTCTTACATATCGAAATCCATGATGATTTCTTCTGCGACCACCTAAAAACACCGCATATTTCACTCTTCATTCTCGTCTTTTGGAAATGCTGAAAGCCCTTACTGTGCCATCATACGTTAAACGGAACTGTAATGCAATTCAACCACCTCATGTGCGTTGTTCATAATCCGAGGAGCCCGACTCCATCACTGGAGGAGCGCATCGTGCCCAAAGGCTCCGGTTCTCCGTGCCTCAGCCAGGTTTCGAATAGTCGGCTTCCGTATGAAACGTGTTCCGAAAGCCGTCCACGCTTTGTTTCTCATCCGATTTTCCCGAAGTCGAGAGCCGGAGAAAATCGCTACCAGCTATTGAGTGATATGGTAAACTCTTGATTCCAACAGCGATTAACGTTCCCGAACCTTATAATATTTATGCGGGAATTGTGACAAGGTACGAGCAGGGAAGATTCCGGTCAGACCGAGGAATTAAGGAGATGGGATGGAGCGAGCTGAAATTAATGGAGATGACAAAGGGAAAGTAATGCGCTCGAATTCCATCGGGAATTAGAACTCTGAAAAGGATGATGCATGGGCTGGCGTTTGTTCTGTGCAGTTAATCCATTAACAGTACAAATAACCACGTTCTTGATTGGAAATGGAGCGACTTTTGCCGGTTCTGGGTCGGGAATCTGGAATTGGAAAGTCTCCGGAAATTCCCGGTCTCAAACCTCTGCAGGCGATGCAGTTCCTTAGGTAAGATCCGCGTTACCATCGAGTCCTTTCGCTCCCGACGGGAGTCGGACCTTTACGTGCCGGGCCGCGCGAAGTTTGCATATGTGACGCGGCATTCGCTGCTCTACCCGTTATTAATTTTCAATGCAGTAATGTTCGTAACCGGATTGAAATATGTATCGGTGCACTTAAAAGACTTTGCAAATCGTCGTGACAGCTTTTTGCGTGCTCATCATTTTTAAAAATGTTATTCAATTTTTCTCTAATATTGCTTTGGCACAATCATCGTTTTTCATGAAAAATTCTTAACAGGCGGCTTAGAATATCCGGATTTTGAAATTTTTTTTTTACTCTAAAAACGTCTTCTGCTTATCTTTCTGAGCTTGGCCTTTTAACTTCCTGCGGTATAAGGTATTTCATTCGTGTTTACTTTAAGATATGAGGGCGCGCGCGCGTGTGCGCGTGGGATAGACAAAACGTAAGTTAGATAGGAAGCTTTTCTGAGTATTTAGTTGTCCATTTCTCACTTGAAAGTCTTAAAAAGTGACGGAGACCGTTCCCCGTGCAAGCATTAGGAAATAATATTTACCGCGAAGGGATTACTTAGTACAAAGTAATTTGTTATTCCGACTAAATTGCTAAATATATATATATAAAAATAAATGATAGCAAAGAGAGCGGAACTCTCATTTTCACGGTTCCTCCCCGAAGCTTCACAAATAGAATATGAAATTTCCAGTGTGTTAAATAAGTTACAACATAAATTTATTTTCCGCTAACTATTCTAACGATATTCTGCGGCGTAACATCGTTTTCTCTTCGTATTAAGGATCATTGCGTGTGTATTATTACATTTATATAGATAGGCAGATTAACATTTTATTTATACTAAAAGAAATATTCTTTGTCTAAGATTATTCAAAATCGTTCTTCGCCAAAACTTTATTTCGTCTGAATGCTATTGGTATGCGTAATAAATTGAGAGAGGAAAAAAAAAATTTATATTCTTATCTTTTATTCCAGTTCTGTCAGTTGACGATGACAATTGCTGAATATACAGTGGATGAAAATGTCTGGTGTATTTAATGTTTTCAAACATGCAATTTCCGCCATTCAACCTGTCATTCACTAAAAAAGTCATCAGAATGCAAATTTGTTTCGCTTTATTTAATTGCGATGTAAAAAGAACGTAATGTCAGAACGCTGTCTTGAGACACATTCTCATTTATTACAATTAAAACACACGTACATACATAAAGCATATTGCAATTTGAATATACACGCAGTTTCTAAATTACGTACATGCCTTAAATATTTATATATTTCAAGAAGATGATATGTTCAATTTTTATAAATGAAAAATTCGTTTTGAGATATTCACATTTTGTGTACGATGGTGAGACAATTTAATAATAATACAATAATCATTTTATCAGATATCTTATTTTTAAATTAGTTTTCCATATGTACATAGTTGTTAAATTTATCGAAACGCTGTAATTTTTTGATGTGTTTATGAGCTGCGGATCACATTCGCATATAATTTTTTTTTTTAACGGAAAAAGAATTTTTTATTCATATTTTATATTTTTTATTATTACAACATTAGTTATGTTAATGAAATATCAAGAATCGAGGATTTTTTAGACGTAAGAAATTTCTGCGCACATAACTGAGCCAGAGCTGTCTTCCGCGGTAAATATCTTTTCCCTTGTTTTGAACTGCGTTAGCAGCTCTGGATGGCTGAGATTTTCTCGAATACGTTACCCAAAGGATCTCTTGGCTCACACTGAATCGGTTAAATTTCAAATGGCAATACAAGTTGAGGCTACGAGGTAATACGGGCTGAAACCTAAAATCGGGAGAAGTTGTTAACGGAGCAGCCAAGGCAATTATTTCTCACGCACCAACGTGGCGGGCAACATCTTCGGCGAGAAATTCATTTTCGACGGAAGGCAAAGATGCTTTAGAAATGCAGCAATGTTAACAACATCCCGGTTTTTTGCTCGTGATGCTTTTGTGGATTTGGTCCATTTGGAAGCGAACAACCCATGAACCTAAGCGATTTTCGATTTCCCACATCTATTTCCCCGCATCCGAGTCCATCATCCCGTTGCGCCTCCATCAAAACGCCTGTGGCTTGCGATGGCTCGGAGTGGCCGGATAGTTGAAACAACTTATCGACAAACGTAAAATTATGGCACATTTTAATCGGTACACGGGATTGGATTATTTTAAAATGGCTAATTGAATAACCGAATATGCGCGAAATGCTAATTAATTCGGCTTTAATTAATTAATTAATACAGATCCAATTATCTCGCGATTATTTAACGTTTTCTTCGGCCCAAATTCCGAGCCGCTGAAAATCATTTTCGGGCAGAGGGAAATGTTGCGCGGAAAATCTTTAACTGTTTGAAAATATACGCGTTTCGATGTTGTTCATATAGCTTGTGCACGCATGGAGTTAAATGTGAAAAAGTTATGTGAAAGGTCTCTGTTTAAAGAGCTAAGCGATGTTGACTTTGCGAATTAATTTATCCACTCAAAATGCAATTATTAAGTTCTCCGAAGGTAAAGTCACTTCGATTTCGATATTTTCAACAGTTTTGATATTCGAATTGTAAAAATTGTAAAGGGCGCATCACTTTTTTTTTTTCTTCTTTTTTTTTCGAAAGGCAAAAGGAAAATTGCTGACACGAAAAATGAAAAATTGTACCTGAAAGTTTTCCGGCTAAGGCTTTTTTCCCATGCAACTGAAGACCACCTTTCTTTCGCTAAGATTTCGTTTATTCAAATTTTGTCGAGTTCTGAACGATTTTTTTTTTTTTTTTTTTTTTTTTTTTAATGTTATTTTCATTAATTGCATCGAAATCTTTGATATCAGAGCAAATTTCTTGAATGTAAAATTATTTGAATCGTTCGAACGTTCAACATTTAATGTGGGATTTCTTATGCTCTTTACAGCTGGGAGCCCGTAGTTGGATAGAGGCAACCTTTCAAAAGCGCGAATGCGTAAGGTTCATACCGAGCCCACGCGATGAGCACAGGTAAGTTAGGTTTCGTTCGGAGGGAAAATAGCACAGAATCGCTTAAATTTTGCCGACGCGCAGCAAAGTCGGCCGCGAAAGCGTCATCTGCTGGCGTGCCCACACAATGAGCCGCAGTTTTCCGTCTCGATCGAAGGCGAAGATTTCAAAAACCCTGTCGGAAAATTGTCAGCCGCTTTCCTGCGCAGCAACCTCGAGCTCATTAACAAACTCCCGACGCGTTTCAAGGTGCAGATTGTTGCGTGTCGACCTGCTGAGGAGTTTCAAACGTGGACCTGGGCGCATCATCATTTTCCCAAGAGGATAAATGCGCGGGGATTCGATGCCTGTTTCTTAAGGTTTTTTTCCCCCCCCCCCCCCCAGCCCTTTTTCCGATTTCAAAATCGCGTTAAGTTGCCGCAGCAGCGATTTATCCCGTTCGCTTTGCTTTGCTTAAATTTCCTAATCCCCGGTTCATCGCAACCAAATGAAAAGAGTTTTAAAGCGTCGCAAGCCCAAATGGAAAAAAATATTTGAATGATGATGAATACTACGAGTGTTGATTTTGAAGTAATACCTTCACGGTGATGTTTATGTAGCTCCGATTTTTATGCAAAGTTTAGATTAGCCTCGGTAAAGTTCTTTTTTTTTTCAAGATGTTCCTCTTTCAAAAATCCCGGGGTTGAAGCGGCAAAATACACTTTGGAAACAAGGCAAGTAGGAGCTCCTTGAACGAAAAAGGCTTTTATTTTCCGAAAAGGCAATTTGTTCTTTCTTCTCGGGCTGAAGATAAGGTAAATCATTTAAAGGCATTAAATTCGACGTTTTCTTCCTGATGCCTTATTTCCACCTCTCCCTTTGCGTTAAGCACGAAATTCACATGTAGCGTAAATGTTGACTTAAAGAAGGGAAAAAAATAAAATCTGGAATATAAAGGCGTTTGATGGCTATTCTCTCTTGTTCATCCTTTATTAGAGGAATGGTTTTTGATCGTCGATGGACGGCACTTCAAAATGCAAAAGTGCTGACATCCACCGAGGTCAACCCAAGCTTGCTGGGGTTATAAAATCTGTTTATGAGGTTATATCGACATCAAAATTTCGTTGACGACCATTTAAATGGGTCAGAAATTAATTTATTCATTTATTTTCTTCTCTTAACAAAGAGAGGAGAATCCCTTGAAATATAAAGCGGAGATCAGTGCTTTGCAATCCGACCGCTCAATTATAAAATTATTAGGATTCTATTTCTGGCATGAGCAACTATTTATCAAAATCGATATTTAATATAGTTCGCCCTTTCGCAAGGCCAAGATTCAATTTGAAAGTACCCTTATCACATGCATGTATTTTTTCGTTAGGAAGCAAAATATTTCATCGTGCAAATGCTGCCAGCAGGCATGGGAGATGGCTTTGAGAATTTTGGATCCTCCCAACACATGCACCTTTAATGCAGTATGTAAATGGGAGCTGGTTTGAATAACGATTCGAGGTTTCTTCCTCCCTTCGCCCAGTTCGTAAATCGGTAAATTCATCCCTGAGAAATCCGGAATAAAGAAATACCCTCGCCCTGCGCCGCATTTTCTTTCATCCCTCCTCGCGCTCCTTTCATTTTTTTTTTTTTTTTGCCCCGCTTCCGAGATTCTATTCGATCGCGATCCTTTTGATAAGCCCGACATTGATCGTTGCCCGCGCCGAAGAATCAGGCATCAATGGAAAACCATTGTTTGAGCTGCCATCCCTCGAAATGGGGTGTCTTTCAAACTCCAGGGGGGGAAAAAAAGGTAAATGTTTGAATAAAATAATGAATCGCTTATGGTTAGGTTAGGTTTTTATGAAAATCCTTTTTAAAAAAAAAAATGGCAGGTCATAGGGGATGGAAGAAAAAAAGAAAATATACCTGGGGATTTTCGTTTGTGTAAAGGGACGTGGGCCTCTCTCGATAACGGAAAACTCGCCAGAGACACCATCCAAAACTGAAATTAATAATTCAGAATCCGACCCGAATAACAACAGGATTTGCCCACCATTCTTGATCGAAAGGGTAGTGAGTAATAGTTGGAAGTGATATTTGCGTTTTGAATAAGCCCAACATCGTGTCACTGCGCGGAACCAACTCATTATTTAGATTCATATGTTTAATGTATATTTAACTCGTTCTAGAAACCACTTCCACCATAATTATATTGTAGCAGTCTGAATAAGGTGGGAGCTCAGTTTTTCAAACCCGTAATTTAGGAGGAATGCACAAATCCCTTTAAATAACAGACACTAATAAGTATATGCGTCACTATTCTTTTTTCTAAGGTTTCGTTACATAACATCAGCTCGGTATGGCACTTTGAAAAGTTAATAGAGATAAAATTCTTGGGGGGGGAAAAAAGAAGGTAAAAAATAAAAATGGAAATACTAAAACCTAAAATGTGATACATTAATACTTTCTTCTTTCTTTCTTTTTTCTTTCTTTCCTTTTCTTTTTAAGAGACTTTTCTTTCCTGCGCAAAAGTTTTAATTCTCTGAGGGCTTTTTGATGTTCCTTTAACCCTTGTTTAACTTTTTATAGGAATCAGCGTTTCTGGTGAGATCCCGAAATACCTTCCTTTTTAAATACTTTAAACGGACCTTATAAAATTAAATGTTTAAAGAACAAACTTTAAATATATTTCATTTTATTATATCATGATGCACATTCGGCATATTCAGGATATTTTTTCTTTCACGATGAAACGCCTGATCAATCGCACAACAGTCCAGGCATTATAATTTAAATATTTATCTATTCTTGCATGTATATTATTGATTAGGAGGCGAAATCATATTGCGGTTTATTATAAGAAATATAAAGAAAAATTTATTTGCTGTCGCCATAAAAATTTCACCTTTTTTTTTTACGCACACATATATATGTAAAACTTTTTAAAATATGACAATAATTTAATATGAAAAAATTTAATTTTTATAATGTCTCCACAATACTGTCATTAAATGCTCAAGCTTTTATTTCAAATGAAAATTAATTAAAGACTAATGTACAAAATTAGTTATATTAAAATATATGCAGATGAATATTAAAATAATAATTGCCTTCATTTTTTTATATTATGCATCTTTACGTTCCTATGCTATTACATTTAATGGGATTATTATGCCATTTATGCTGCGACAGCGTGAATATTATCAGTTTTCACATTTAAAAACTTATTTTAAACATTTACAAAAAACGAGGCAGAATTAAAATATTAGTAAAATTAAATCATAAAATTCTGTGTGTAATTGCCATGAAGGTTAAAAAATAAAAATAATTTTTTTCGGGACAGTTATTAATAAGAAATAAATTTTTGGAAAGTGTAAAGCAAGTGTGTATCCGTGAAAGATTTCAGTCAATCTATTAAAAAAAAAAAAATTTGTATGTAATTTTTGCGCATTTAATCTTCTTTTCTCTAAAAACTAAAAATAAAAAAAATTTATACGCCAAAATGTAAAACATTAAAGAAGGATTCATCTAAAGAATAATAATTCATGCCAGATAAACCAGCAGCACAATTACTATGTTATTGTTAGATTCTCTCATTCTAGGGAAAGAAAAGTATTAAAAAGAAAATTAAAATATAAAAAAAAAAATTGTCAGTCAAAAAAAAATTCGTTTTCTCTTTTGTTAAGTTTTTATTATTTTGACTCCGAAGGAAAAGTTTTTGAAAATTTTACAATGAAAGCTAATTGTTTTCAAGTACTTCTTTGCAAAAGTCATAAAACGAGCTTGAAAGAAGCTTTCATCGCGAAATGAACTTATAAAACCTTAATATAAGTCTGTAGTGGGTTTACTGGAAAATATGTCATTACAGATTGGCAGTTACGGTAGAGGTGGAAATCGTTCAAAAAAAAAAGTAATAAAACCTGCAGATCGAGCTTTTACTGTACAACATTTTTGTTACGATTAGTACTGTTACATGCATAATACGCGATTTTGTTTTTTTTTTTTAATCAAAATTAATACCGTAACGATTGACGGTGTACACATAAATTTATCGCGGAATTAATTCCAAATCCGAAATATCATAATAGTGACGAGATTTCTGAATCCCTGTCGATAGTGAGAGAATAATCAAAAATTTGTTTTTATTTTTTTTAATAGATAGATTTGCATGATTATTGTTCGCTTATAATTTGATTGTTGGACAAATAAATGACCTGATATGTAGAAACGCCACAATGTTCATTCGATTAGTCAATCCATTAGTCAATTCCTGATCTATATTAATCTTAATCCACGTTGTCCGCATGCATGTTCATTAGCAGATTGTATTATAATTTATGTGACTTCACTTTTGAAATCAAATGTTATAGTTTTTTTTTTATTGCTTTCTTTTTTTTTCTAAAATGTTGATATTTGCCGTTTCCATACATCTTGTTGAAAATTGTTGTGTATCTTCATTGGCAATGGAATAATATACAGTTATATAAACCAGCTGGAACTGATAATATTTACACGTATATATATATATAAATAATATTTATTGTTGTTTCTACCGTATTTCCACGCGTACACTGACATTTACCAAAGGAATTATTGCTAAGGCTTTTTAAAAAATACATCATTTTTATCATATCATTTAAAATTCATATATTCCCGTTTATTCTCGACGAGGAGGGATGGAAGACTTTCGTTGTCACTGCAAAATCTTTTTCTCCACCGTCGAACTTCACTCTATCCTTGATTTATCAGAATATTGCTGGTGATTATATATATATATATATATATTTTTTTTTTCTTTGTAGAAATATGAATCTGCACATGCATCATTCGTCAGTTATGATATCGGTGGGAAATTTTTTGAATTTGGAAAATTTTTCAACCGCGCCAAACTTTCAAACTCCCAATCTCAACTTTTAATTCCATTAAGGTGATGGAACGTAAAATATTTATTTTCCACTTGATTCCAAGTTTTAGAATCCAAATTTTTTTTTCTATGCTCGAACTGAAGAATTACTTACATTTTTCCAGACCGTGCTCCCTCCCGAAATATACGATTTTTCATGTTAAACACGTCAGAATCGCCTGACACTCGAGCGGGAGGGGAAATAATAATTTACATTGTGCAAATTCATGCCGGAAAGATACAGCAGCGGGGCTTTTTGTACTGGAAAACAGGAAAAAAAAAGGGAGATTTCCATTAGAATCATACCTCGTCCGTTGCGTAATCCAAAATATTTCGATTTTTGCAAAAGCCTCCTCGAAAATCGCAAAAGAAGCTTACGGCCTGAGCCTTATCGATTCCATTAAATATTTTAATTCTCGTCCCTTCCTGAAATTATCGACAGTTTTTACTTTTTTTTTTTTAAAGATTTTCCGAGAGTGGAAATTTTAACGTTGTACCAAAGCGTCATTTTGAAATTCATCGCCCCCCCCCCCAGCAGCATTCAGAGCGATCACCCAAAATTTTTTCAACTCCGGATGCATACTTTCATCCTCCTCCGCCGATCCAAGTTTCACTTTTAATTCATTTTCCAGACTAAACTTCGGCGCAGCTTCAAAATCCCCCCCCCCCCCAAACCGAAATCAATGGTTTTGAATTATGCAAATGCGGACGAGAAACCGAAATGGGAAAATTAGGTGCAAGCTTATCCACCGTTGAAAATTTTCAACCCCCTACCCGGGAACACTCGTTTAATCTCCTGCCCCATCGGAAAGCTCATGTTCGCGCCGATGCTTCGTGCGCTGCTCCCTTAACGCTGCCCTTCATGGAAATTTCAGGGGTGCGCGTCGGGGAAAGCGAAAAAAGGAAAAAAAGCGTCGAAAATCACTTTAAACTCTTTTTCTAACGACAGCTTTAATTCAGGCCTCCAAAAGCTCCCAACACCTAACCTAACTTGTTAAAATTTCGGATGCAAAAGGCGAATTTATCTTAAAACGGCAGATTGCCCCTCATTAACCGAACCTGCTGTTTTGAGAGATTAAACTTTACTGCTTTCCTTCATCGCTTGGATTTTTCTTCTTTTTTACGGCCCTTCAAATTTGAGATCATTTTGAAGAATTATAAACATGAATTGCAATATATGCGAGAGTTTTATTAAACAATCAAAAACAGGACTGCGAAAAACGGGACGGAATCATGTGCTTGATTATTGGAGCGATGATGATGATTGTTTTTATTAATCGGATATTTATTCAAGTCCGAACAACTTTGGGAAATCGTACGTTAAGACCATTAGCGGCCCTTTTATGAAAGCATTTGAAGAAACGTTCTACTTTTCATACAATTGTATCTTTCTTAGCGAGCGTTTACGTATCGAATATCGATTATCAACATGTTTTGGAATCGCGGAATGATTTCACTCGCGAGAAACGAATTTAACTGTGAAAAAAAATATATATATATATGTATGTTCTTCTGTCATATGCATCGCAAGGTATCTTAATACGTTTACGCGTAAAATTTAGTTTTTTTTTTTTTTTGTCAATATCCCAAACACCCAAGCTAACCTTTCGGTTGCGCCGGCCATTAACCCGAATTGCTTATCATTCATTGCGCCTTGCGACCTGACGCCGGAAATGGGAAAAGCTAACTCCTGCGTTCGAATCCGGGAACATTGTTCGAACACTCAAATTGAGGGCGGATTCCGAGCTCCTACCCCCGGGAAAAAGTTTCATTCACGAACATCAGTGTCAAAAGTTTTTGGTTTTTCCGCAGCCAAGATCTCACGATGCCCAAGACGAAAATCGTCGGCTTCTGAAGTAGACACTTTGTTTGCTTAAAAATTAAACTATCTCTCCTCCCCCCCCCCCCCCGAAAAAAAAAAGCGTACTTCAAGACCAATTTACATCTATTATAACCATGGAATTGCACTTAAATATCATTTCGCTTCGAAGGTGTTGTTTTTCGTTTATTTTCACCATATTCAACTGTCCTTCAAGCACAATCTAAATCTCATAATTTAACCGACACGAAAGATATGTCAGATTGTTTTACATAAGGCCAGACGGCGAGCTCTTGTTTCATTTAGCTGCAGACGGAGATTGGCTTTCAGCGATTAGGAAAAATGAGGCCTAGAAGTTTCGCCCCTCTCCGCTGTTGACGAGGAAAACGAAACTCTGTCGCTGCTCCGAATCGTCCGAAACGCGGCGTTCACCTCCGCCCAGCTCTTCCCCGATCAATGACGATCCCCGTTCGCACGCCGCGCGATGGCACCGAAGCGGGTCCGGTCCCCTCCGGCACTTCCCCGGGGGTCGAGCAGGAAAGCCCCGGGGGGGCTCGTGTCCGCGATATCTCATCTTCGCACTGACAGCGACCGAAAAGACGGTTATCGCACCGCTTACGGGGAGATTAAAAAAGGGACGGAAGATCGCGTGGAGCGAACTGCTGCAGGCGGCAACGGTTCCTTCCCCATTTCGAATCGAGCACGAGGAGGCAATATTATGTAAATGAAGCAATTTGACGCTTGATTTGTCCGACAGGTTTGGACAGTCAGCGCGACGATCTCCGCGCTGCTGGAAAAGGTTCCCGATCGCGAGGCAACGCGTAGTCGGAGAAAAAATTCTTTTTCTTCTCTTCTTCCGCTTTCCGTTCAAATGGTTGCAGGTTTCGAACTAAGAAAGGTTTGCGTGCACCTAATTGCGTCGGATGGCATTAATCTGAAGAAAGCCATAAATATAAAATTCTTCGGGCATTTTCCCAGCCGTTTTCGACGCCCTTCTACCTTTGCCGTTCCGAATCAGGATTTGTAAAGTTTGCCATCCGGTTCCTCGCACCGCTGCGTTTTCAATACCGAACAGACGGCTTTTAAACGGCAGTTCACAACTTTATCCTGCAGGATTCAAATTTTATTTCCTCCCTTCCCCCCCCCCCCCCCGTTCGCTCTGGCTGCGATTTACCAGATGCTCCTCCTGCGGCGTACACTCGGCGCGAAAAGCGCAATTTTCGACCGTCGAATTTTCGCAAAAACGGTCAATTATTACGTTCAAGACGTCCCGAACAACAACTCGCTGCGGCCGAACGAGCGAACACGCTGAATAAATTTTTACGTTCGTGTTCCAAAGGCGATGCTTTTGATTTTAATTTTTGAAATTAATTTTATTCGCTCGAAAGATCGTTAGCGAATTTAAATGGGTTTTTAATGGCGTTCCCACTTTTACCTGCTGGGCTTCTTGTATTATTATTATTATATTTTTTTTTCCTCCCCTTTCACGCATCATCTCGGCTTTGATCAAAATGGGGACGAGGAAAATCAAAAAAGACGTGAAATAAATCCGATTTAATCGACCGTGCGAGGTTCCGATGTTCCATCGAAAATTTTCCGCATCCTGAATTTTCATAACGGGGAAAGCTGCTGAACGAAAAACCGGCCGGAGACGGGGAAGCGGACGAAGGCGTCTCTTCTTGGTCTCTGCCTCGAGTCAGCGATTCGCCTCGAAACGTGATATTTTGCCGCCCTGGGGCTGCCGCTCGATCTTGCACTTAGCAGTCCGTGATATCAATCTTGTGCGGCCGTGTGCAGCGACCTAACCTAACCTGATATCATCTTGCGCAGCGAGCACGCAGATGGAGTGGAAAGATCGATCGACTGATCTTTCGCCGATATCCCGTCGCCGACTCCTGTAGAACGTTGCGCGATCGCGAAAGGGATCTTCAACATCAAGTTGCGAATTTAGCCTGATGCAGTTAACTCCCAATTTTATTTTCGCTGATTGCGAATATTTATTGAATGACATAAAATGGTGCTGATGGTGGAAAAACTTTAAAAGCGATTTCTCTGACGTGCGCTCCTTTTTTTTTTTTTTTTTTTTTTTTTTTTTTTTTTTTTTTAATTCTTTTTAAAGCACGGTAGCAAATGGGGCCCAGTTGCTTTAGATTGACGCTCCGCAAATGTACACTCTTAACATGTTTTGAAGATTTTTGTTGCCGGATAATACGGAAACGTTGCATTAGCTGATTTAAAGGGTGAAACGTGGTGAAAAATCAAAAATATTTTTATTGAATCCATCACTCCGACCTCTCTTCACGTGGGGGCAGCTCTCCGGGAAAATTTCTTCCAAACGCTGTTAAAAGCCTTGGATTTTTTTTTTTTTTTTTTTTCTTCAATCCTGTGTGAAGTCGAAGCTTGGAAGCTGCGCCTCAAAAGTTCGACCAATATTCTGATTGTAACGATCCCATTTTTTATTTTTTTAATCATGCAAATAATATATCTCGGCGTTTGCAAGTTTTGCATAAAAGCATTAGAAAGTTATCGGAAAGTCGCATAAATCATTTTCCCAATATTTATGACTTAACCCGGTAAAGTTACACACCAGAAATATGAGGAAAAACTCGGCACTGTTTTAAAAAGGTTTCTTTCCTTTTGTTTTTTTAAAAATGCATATTTTGAATTTGCTTGTTTATTTGCTTTAATCTCGTAACCGAAGTTGCAACCGAAGAATGGCGAGAACGAATTTTCAGTGAGATCGCGGTAAATACTGGAGTCGAAATTAAGAAATATTTTAAATGTACGTAAAAAAAAAAAAAAAAAAATTAAACAAGATTTTATTCCGCACGGTTTAAAAAAAATAATTATAATAATAATAATAATAATAATAAAAACGAGAATCAAATTTGTATTTTGGCGCAGAGAGAAATAAAACTCGAATTCGATTACGGTACGGATGAAAAGGAGGATTAACTCGGAAATACGACGTAAAGGAATTTAAGGTTCTTCTCCGTTGCTTGAACAAGGGCCCGGGTCGCAGCGGAGCCGAAAGATGTAAATGGAAGTGCCGGAAATGCACAAGAACGAGGCATTCGTTTCCCGTTCTCACCGGGGGGGGGACAATGCAGAAATTGCCTTTTGAAACGCGTGGAAAGTGGCGTGGAACGCGAACCGGAAAAACTGGAGCCGGGTATTTCCGGAGAAGGCGCGCGGAGTTCCCGAACGGAAGACGTCGCCCTCCAGATAAATGTAATTAACGATTCATTATTGCGGATCCGAACAATCGCAAAAACCGATTTAAAGCTCGGTTTAAGGGAAACTTCGGGCCGCCGGAAAAGCTTTCCCGAAAATCGGCGGGGCGGAATCAAACGTTCTGAACGGCAAAAGCCTTAACCGCTCCTTTGTGATTAAATGCAGTGGAAGGAAGAGTTTTCAACGCGTTCCCGCGAGGAATTTTTATATTAGATATCGGAAAATGTGAGCGGAAAATAACTACAGAAAGCTCAATTCGTTGCATTAGCGTCCGCGTTCCGGGCCGTCTGCGGCTTTTTACGGGTTCGCCGTGTGGAGGATGTAACTTTATTTTTTTTTTTTTTTTTTTTTTTTTGCCGGCGGAAAACTGAATCACGTCTCGGAAAGAGCATAAATCAGTTTTCGAGAGAGAGAGAGCGAGGAGGAATATTCCGATGCGCGGGAAAATCCATTTTCCGATATATTACGGATAAAAGCATCGTTAAATGACTCCCATTTCTCCAGTGTCTTCCGCTGTTGCTCCCTGTGGTGGCATTAAGCATTCCCGTTTTTGCCCCGGTAGGAATCAAAGTTTTTGTCACCGGGGGGGGGGGAAAAAAAAAAATATGCAGGTACACTTTTAAGTACCATGTATCGTCGGGGTGAAATTGTTTAGCGTGATGCGGTGCCAGTGGTTCGTGCGGACTTTGATAAGCGCTGGAGAAAAAAAAAAAAAGGTAAACATCTAATTTGATATAAACGGCAGCCTCTGCAGGAAGTGATCAGCGAAAATTACACGCTGTCGCGCACGGCTGTATCAGATGACTTGACGAGGCGGGAGCCGTGCATGTATTTCTTCCTCAAATGAAGTTTTCGCTTTCAACAATTCCGCCCGCCATTTTCGCTCTTCGATGTTGTAAACCTGATTACTTTCCGCTGAGTATTCTGCACCGGAATCCGGATGGAATCTTCCGAAAAATATCTCTTCCGACAGCAGCGTTTTTAAATTGTGCCCCGAAATCGACTCAGCGTAATTGTCGCTCCGTCCACCGGCAGGGAATTTCCGTTGGGTTTTTCGAGCCGCAAGCAGAGGAGCGTTTCGTTCCGGAATTTCCGGTTTTCTCCAGGAAAAACTTCCATTTTTCTCGGGTGATCTGCCTCACCCCGTGAAACATTTCGCTTTTCTCCTTCGTTACTTAATCTCAAATTGGAATAAGATCTGTAAAATTTGATTCGGGACCCGGTGAAGCGAGTAAAAGTTGATATTTCAATGGGATTTTCATAAAATAGAATTTCCCGGCGATTGTTTTTGGTGGGGAAAGCTTAATGATCGATAAAATTTTGCGCGGGCTTGTCCAAATATTTAAGAAATTTAATATAAACAAAATGTTCCGTTGTTTTTTCGATATTGTTTAAAGAATGACTTTAAATTTTAAAATCATCCTTCTTAATCTGCAATGAAATTAATTGCTGATGGATGCAACCAGACCAAATGTTGATGTGCTAACACGCAACCAAAATAAATGTTGATAGATTGTCGGAAATTGTTTGAACCTCTTAAGAAGAAAATCTAAATGCGTTGCACATGGTCGACCACATATACCTTACGTACAATTGTATATGCAATATCTGCTCTCATGTCTTGAAAGCCGACGCAAAGTAAACTTGTTAAATAAACGCCTTAAAAGTGCAGAGTATGAGCGTGAATGCGTATATCACATGCATTATATTTGAGCTATTGTGTATTTATCAATTGTTCTTTAAATGAACTTTTCAATTGCCTCAAGTGATCAATATGCTTAGATTTTTTGTTAAATTTTTAAGTGCCGCTCTTTTATTTACGTATTGTATATCTAAGAAATTAATATAAATTAAAAATGTTAATGCAAACACCGATAAAATGAACGGTTTCCGTTTCAGCAAATCAGAATATCTCGGATTCCTCTGTATAACTTTCTCATAATTCCGACTCGAATTATGCAAAGTTTCAAGAGATTGTCATCGTGTGTTAATTAATTTCATTACCTATCTAATTTAAATTTCACATATTTTCGTTATTTTATGTAAGTGGGTCTGTCGAACAGTCAGCGGTGTCTCAGACGAGCATTTATAATTGCGGATTCTCCTGATCCGAATTGAAAATGAAATGTAAGATACGGTATAAACGGATATTGATGGGTATGACGAGATAGTTGAAAATGCGCGGTAAATATTGGACATGATGGAATGGTTCATGAAATCGATTTTGGGGGAATATTGAAAAAATTTGAGTTGGAAAAGCCGAATTTTCTAATATCGAGAAAGCGCTAAAATTGTCCGAGCATACTTTAAAATTGTTTCCCCTCCTTTTTTCAAATCAAAAAAAATTAATAACATCCCATCCGGAAAAGGGAAAATTCGTTTTTCCTTTTGGAATGTCGAGCGAAGGATGAAGTAAAGGATTTTCCTCTCTTTTTCCGGTAACTTTTCCACGTTTGAAATTCGTCCCCTGCACTGTACCACCGGAAAAATCCGATCGCACCGTTTGGAAAATGAGAAAATCGAGGTGAAAAATCGGGAAAAGGGAATTTGCGCCCGTCACGCGATTTTCTCATCCTTCACATTTTCGGCAATTCCCTGGGAACAGGTAAAAATTGTATTTTCCACGTTAGGCATATGTATATATATATATATATTTGATATTCCATTTGATCATAATGAAAATCCGATTTGCGTAAATGCAAAAATCTCGTCGCGAAAGGGATCTCGGGTTGTTTTAGAAGTTTTTACGGTAAGTGAAATTCATGCGGGAGCAGAAAAACGGGCTCGGATTGTCGTTGTTTCGGATATTTGAAAATGTTGTTCGCCAAAGGTTTAAAAACGATGCCGGAAACTCGGAAAAGTTAGGTTGGTTTAGATTATGCGGAGCAGCGTTGCTTTATTGGGGGATTCGTTGCCGAAATTAGGGGATGACCACGTACAGCGGGTTTCCGGCATTTCGATTTTGGGCTTCTTCAAAAAAAAGAAAAATTGAACCGGCGACGGTGAATTTTCAGCTGCATCCAAAGCAAACACCTCTATAAGTTTGTTATGCTCCAACCTGTACATATATATATATGTTCTTTTTTATAAAATTGAAAAACGTTAAAGAGGCGCCTCTAAATTAAATATTTGAATAAAAACCTCCGCAAGTAATTTTTCTTCAGTGATACGCTGCATTTAATCTTTCTTACGCCAGAAGCACATCATCCAGAGTATCCTTCTGCTGTCGCACCATTTGAACGTCGCATGAATAATAAAAAGGATGCGGCCCGGAAAGTAAGTCTGAAACCGAACTCCTTTCGGGGGGGAAACCTTAAATCGCACTCGATAAATCGTGGCCCCTTCCAAAGATTTTCCTACATCTCTTTCGTGGAGGTTCGGAGCATCGATTGCCCCCCAAAAACCTGTTCTCGTCTGAAAAAATCGCTTTTTCCCGACAGACGTGAAAATGAAAGAAATAAAAAAAAAAAAAAAAAAATTTTTTTACACAGCCCTTGATAGTTTTGCTTTAATTTACGACTCCGACATATTGAACCGGGTTTTCGCTAAATTCTCATTTAGCAACGTGACAGTATCAGGATTCCGGAAAAAAAAAAAAAGAAAAAGATTTTCCCCGGAAAAACTAAAAGATAGGATAATCTCCACGGACAGAAAGTTCTCTGCAACGTTATTTTCTGCCGTTAATGATCGCATCCGCGCAGATATCCGTGGAAAACATTTTATGCCTTTTGTTCGGTATCTTCTATTATAACGAGACTGGCAAAGTGAAATATGTGGTAATTTATTTGCCAAGTTTTTGCGGGATCTCGCACGCATTTCTCATTGTCATCTTTTGTCGTCTTGTCTTCAATTTACTGCAGCGACCAATAAAGTTGGGATCACCCAGCTTCCCTCGGTCCAATCGTGCCGCGGTCTCAAATCCCCTTCAATATATGCGCGCATCTGCATAAACAGAAAGCAAAAGCTTAATCACGGCGAACAAAGGGGGTATGTAACTGAACCGAAGTTTTGACATGAAGTTTTTGAAAATTGCGTTGAGGATGAACAAAAAAAAAAAACCCC
>JAOWBB010006726.1:0-19166 GCA_028565995.1 Ricinus marginatus
AATTTTTATATTTTTTTTCTTTATTACTTTCTTTCTTTTTTTTTTTTTTTTTTTTTTTTTTTGATTCAAAACAACTCTGTTAAAATTCACAAAATCCGGAATTATTATTTGAAACAAAAGTGAAGTGATTCAAAAATCCATTATATTTTATGTTTTGCAGTAATAAATTGATCAAGCAATTATATTATTTTATCTGCTTTATTAAGATTTTAGAAAATCTGACGAGTTCTAGTATATTTACTTATAATTTAAAAAATTTTTTCCTTTTATTATGGATAAAATAAATGTTGTAGGAATAATTTATGCATATATTTAGATTTTGATTCTTTAAAATTGTTATTATAATTTATATAATAATTAAATAAAATATGTGAAATTTCACATGTGCCAAAGGTAAATAAAGTAGCTGAATAGCCTAGATTAATTTTGTATTTATAAAGCTCCTTTTATTATTTCAGCTTTTAACAATTTTTACAGTCGTATAGGTATACGGTTAAAATATTTCAAAAACAACTATCGTCTGTAATTCTAGATATAAATATATTTTTTTTACTTACATAACTTATATTTTTTTAGGAAGCGACAAAAGCGAAGAATGAAAATTATTAAAAATTCCATTAGCGAAGAATCAAGTGATGACATTCCTTTACTAACTAAACTTCAACTATTTCCATCCAAAAGTTGTAAGTCAAAGGAAAGTGGGAAAATGTTTAGGACCGATGAGGGTAGTAGAGCCGGGAAAAAAGTAAGCTCCAGGGAAAAGAAGACCGCTTACTTTTCGAAAAGGGCCTCATGCGTTAAATGCGGCGAAAAATTCAAGATTCTGGACATGGCTTCTCATCTGAGAGACCACGAAACGAAACCTCTGCATCCGTGCGATCGCTGTGACAAAGTTTTCGTGTGCATCTACGCCTGGCATCGGCACGGATTCAAGCTTCACGGAAAGCAATTGCGGTGCAACGATTGCGGCAGGAGATACAACTACGTGGACAGATTCATAAGACACATACGCTACGGCCACGCTGAGAAGACATATGTGTGTACAGTTTGCAATAATTACTCTACGTCAATAAGTGCAAGATTGAGAAAGCACGTGGAGCAAACACACATGAAACAATATGTAGCCTATTGTGATATATGTTCTAAAGGATTTTTCGATAAGACATACTTGGAAGAACATAAAAATTTACATTCAGGTGATACTCCTCATCAATGCGAGCTCTGCGGAAAAAGCTTTCGACTAAAAACCACTCTTCGAGCCCACCGTTTTAAGTTTCATTTGGAATTGTTTCCACACGTATGCCACATATGTAAAAAGGGATTCGCAACCAAATCCGGTTTAAAAGCTCATGAGGATCTGCATGCAGAGAATAGACAATATATATGCGACTTCTGTGGTAAACATTTAACGACTGTGGCCACTTTAACCGAGCATAGAAGAATGCACACGGGAGAATTTCCTTTCAAATGTGATCTCTGTGATAAAGCTTTCAGAGCAAAGAAACATTTGACTAGACACAAATCTTCCCATTCCGGTACCCATTTGGAGAAAAATCATGAATGCCATTACTGCGACAAAAAGTTTTCCAATGTAACTGCTTGTTTGCATCACACCCAAAAATGTCATGCCAGTTTTCTCGATCATTCGGTCAATCCGGTGCTGTAAAATATTTTTCATTATTATCATCCTTGTGAAATTTGATTTGTTTAATAACTATGATTCCATATGTATTTTGTACAATAGTGTTTTCATTATTAATTTTAAATTTTATTTTTAATTAAATTGACTAACAAAAGCAATAATCGCAATTATTAATATAAAAAATATTGAAAAGGACATTTTGATTCGTACCTGCTACAGTTAGCAGTACTAATTTATTAATCAGGAAATTACTTATTTGAAGAAAGATAACTAAAAGAACATATTCTTCATTTTTAATAATTCAAACGAATATCAATTTTTATTTAAAAATAAGAAATTCTATTTCTATTCACTTCAGCTGTAAAGATTTAAATAAAACATTGCTTAATTAATATCTTTGTATTATTTGTTATTTCTATGTTATAGTGATTCTTGATATATGGTCTTTTTTTATGAATTTAACAAAAAAACATAATTAGTGATTTAAGCACAAGTTTAACTTTGACTGATATTAAAATTTTGTTTCAGGTTGGCCGATTCACCAAAGATTGAGAACGATCTTTACGTGCAAGCCGTAGAGAAACCAAAAAGAAACGAGAAAAAAACAAAGAATTCATCCGATAACAAAACCATGAAGCATTTGATCCCGAAGAAAAAATATTTCAATCCGAAAAGCATCAAAAACAGTGAATCTGAAGAAATGGATTACGAAGTTAAATTAAATATGTTCATAAAAGAAGAGCCGTATTCCTCAGACGATGACTTACCCTTGGCCACCAGAGCCAGGCAATTTTCGGACATCAACGAATCGGAATTTCCTTTAATAAAGGTGGAAAATATAAAATCTGATGATAACATTCCGGAGAAGCTTAACGATTCGAGCAAAGTGAAATTTAAGAAGAAAAAAGGAGTGGACTGCGATTTATTACGTGAGGAATTGAAAAAATTTGGGGAAGACATGGAAAAAAAACTGGAGCAGATAATTATAGAAGCCCAAAAGAGTTTGGATACGAAATTGGGCAAATTCCCCCGAGAAAAAACGGAATGTCCACTATGCGGGGAAAAATATTTCGAAATTCTCGGCCATCTCGAGCGACATGCTAAGAGAACTCCTCACAGTTGCAATAAATGTAATAAATCGTTCACCTTCAAGGGGAAATTAATGGACCACAAGAAATTTGCCCACGGAATCAGCTACGCTTGCGAGATATGCAATAAACGTTTCAATCACAGAGACAACATAAGGATTCATATGGCCACTCATGAAACAGAGGAAAAATATATATGCTATTTATGCGGATATTCGACTAAACGCAAACAGTGCCTTGAAGTTCATATGATGCGCCACGAAGAAAAGTGGGTTTGCCACTGCTCCATCTGCAACCGAGGCTTTTTCTCGTATGCCACACTGGCTCAACACATGAACAGCCACACGGGTGAGAAACCCTACACTTGCGATCAGTGCGGCGCAAACTACACAAATTATAACACTCTTTGGAAGCATTCCCGAAAATTCCATCCCGAACAGTATAACAATCTTTTCAGTTGTAAAGTCTGTGGGAAGGTGTTTGTGAAGGAAAAATCGTATCATATTCACATGGCCAATCTTCATTCGAAGGGAAACCATTTCGAATGCGATTCCTGCACGAAGACGTTCAAGAAAGAGTTATCCCTGATAATACACAAGCGAACGCATACGAACGAGCGTCCGTACATATGCAAAATATGTTCTGGTGCCTTCACAGCCAGGAAATATCTAACAAAACATATGGGGGTTCACAAGGCTAAAAACTATAAGTGTCGCTTTTGCTACAAGAAATTCATGCTGGAGCAAGCTCTAATGACCCACGAACGAAAGCATGAGGAAGTTAGATGAGCAGGCGCGAATGATTTAATCGGGCACTTCATAGGCATTAAAAATTAATAAAATTCTACCGTATAAATTTCGCCAGTTGAATGTCCGATCAATTGCATAAGACGTTACTATAGGGTCATTTTATTATGAAGAGAGAATATTATATTTATGTTGCTTAATTATTATTATTATGACTGACATGCAATTTAGAGAAACATATTTTTTAATAAAATTTCTCGTTATTCGCAATTTTCGCTGGTTTCATGGTGATTATTTTCTTAGTCATAATAAAAAATATAATTTTCTTCGATTAATATTATCATGGAAAGGATTGAATTGTTGTGTTAGTGTTACATTTTAGTTCCAATTAATTTAAATTTAATTCGAATTATGATAATTAAAATTTTTTTTCTATTTAATCAAACTCGCACTTTTTCTTCTAAAATGAATCGAGTAATGTTAAAAAAAATGTAAATCATTTAATCTTTAAATCCCATTTACCATAAAAAGAGTTAATATTACGGTTAAGATTGCTCGATAAAGGATTATTTGCATTTCGGATGGAGAAGTAAATAATTCTCTGAAGTCAAGCTAGTGAATAAGTTGTTTGAATTTCAAATCTGGGAGCTCTAAGGATTTATAATGTTTCCTTAAATTTCTTATAATATAAATGTTTCCCATAAAACGGACTTTCTCTTACGAAAGTAATTTTTTTAATTAGTTCACAAATGCAGAAATATGTTGCTCTAACTGAAGTTCATATTAGGTATCTAATAATATGCAAATGTACATTTTATTGTTTCACTTAGTACATTACTAGTTTTTATTAATTAATTAATAATTATTAAAAAGGCAATCCAATTAAAGTCAAATAGGCACTATCAAACCTTGAATAATATAATAAAAAATATAGATTTTATGATATGTAATTTAAAAAATTTTGCTCATTCCTTTTATATTCATTAGTTAGTGCCCTTTATATCGAGTTGACTTAAAATATTTTGTAAACTTTAAAATTAACGAATGGATTTATAGAAAACATCGACATGAAAAATATTGCACCTTCTTTTTATTACGTTAAATTTTTTTTTACATTTTTATTATAAATATACATTATTTGATCTAAATTCAATTAAATAAGATTTCTTACATTTGAGGTGTGTTAAACTCAGATTTTCAAAGATTTTTTAGAATTTAAAGCATAAAAATATTTTCTATTTCAAAGAACAGAGTTGATAACCAAAAAATTTATTAGAACGCTAAAGAACAATGTTAATGTTTTCAATTTTAGTATAAAGAAATTTTTTTTAATACTCAGGTTATTGACCTGAACGATCAGATTTAACGTGAAATTAATGTAGTAATTTTTTTTACTATAAAAAGCAAATGTCTTCAACACTATAAAAAAAAAATTTCGTTATAAGAGCACTGAAATTATTGCAATTTTATTTATATTGCAGTTACTCAATTTTTATAAAAACCCGTAGTTATAAATTTGTGATTTTTACATTGGTCTTATTTTCCTTTTTATACGAACAAATTCCTTGCGTTCTATCGCATCGGTTTGAAACCATAAATAAAGGGCATTTCCCTGATTTATTAAAAAAAAGATTTGTAATTATCAATTTCTCTAAATGCATTGTTCTTTCTGTCTTTGCTGAAGACTCCTTTATGCGATCAGACAGCAAGAACCTTGCTTTAATTTCTTTAATGGAGCTTTTCCAGAATCGAAGGATCCATATGGAGTTTTGCAATTCCTTCAGCAACCAACTATGATAACTGAATGGCCCCTCAGTTTTTAATCACTTTTTTTTAAATTTTTCCCTCCTACATTTTATTAACTCAAAATAAGATAACTTCTTCACATATTATTTTCATTTATTTTCTTATGGTTTTTCTATTTTATGCTACAATATTATTTACTTTGAATCTTTCTCCGACGTCAGATTATTTATAACGACAAATTTTTCTGTTAAATTCATGATTCTGTGCGGTTTCTCTCATTGATTTGTTATATATGATTTAAAAAATAGATAAGTATAGTATAGTTATTTTTTGTTGTGGTTCTTTTTTTTTTGTTGATTATATGTTAATGACTTGCAAATGTATACAAGAGAAAATAAATCAGACTTTTTTGTATGGTTACGTTTGTATTTGTTAAGACAGTTTAGTCTTTTTTTGTAGTCATTATGGGAACAAAAAATTATACATATATATTCTAAATGTATTATAATTGTTTTTGTTTTTAAATAATTACTATATCCATATGTATTAAAGAAAAAGAAAAGGAAAGCAAATTATACATTTTAATAATGAAATTGTTAACTCGAGGAAAGAAAATTGGATTTCTATTGATGATGTGATGTATATCATTTTCTATGATAATGTTAAAGTAACATTTGCATTTTAAATTTGTTTGTGATTTTGTTCTTAATAATAATTTCACAAAATCTTTTAGAGGATTTTTAACGAAAAAAAAAGTAAGAATCTGTAAAACTTTCATATATTAGCCAAAATGGATTAAGGTAAATAATAAATGGGTTTATCATGATTTCATTTAGCATAGTTTCTTTTTTTTCTTTTTCTCTTAACTGAATTCATTTCTCTTCATTAACAAATTTTTTTTTTTTAGGTGCCGGACCAATGTGGCCGACGTAGGGATCGCAGGTAAATTGAAAAATGAAGCGAAAAATGATGTCGGGATAGAGGATGATTGCGATTATGAAAATGAACCCTTATCGATGTTAAAAATAATATGGAGCTCTAAGAAGAAAACTTTTATCCCCGACACTGATACAAAGACGGATAATACATTATCGTGTTCAACTTGTGGTAACTTTTTCGACAGTAGAAGGAGTTTGTTACACCATCGTTACATTATACATAAAACGGGCTATGAGTGTTTTTATTGCTCGCGCATATTTCCAGAATCGCAATCAATCACGAATCACTTAACTACGAAGCATCCCGGGCAGACTTATGTCTGCTTTAGTTGTAACTTTCAAAGCGAGAGGGCATCAGATTTCAAAAAGCATGTGTACAGTCGACGTTGCAGAAAATCGATGAATGACGTTCCCAAAGAATCGAATGGCGATTTGGACAATTCAAAATGCAATACCAGGGTTAAAAATAATGTAATGAAAGGAGCCGACCACAAAAAGAGTCATCCCTGCGATTTATGCGAAAGTAGTTTCACTCTGAAAAATCAGTTATTGAAACATAAGAATCAAGAGCATGGCGCGGATATTCGTTGCGATATTTGCTCCCAAACATTCAGCAGCATGGTATCCCTTAGGAGTCATAAATTTACAAAACACACTGGTAAGGATAAAATATGTGAAATATGCGGTTATTCAACGAAGAAGACGTACGATTTCAAGAGGCACCAAGTAAAGCACAGCAACATTTACTCAATCAAGTGCACTGTCTGCAGCAAAGGTTTCTACTCCCAGTACGATTTTAATGAGCACAAAAATATTCACACTGCCGAAAGGCCCTACCAGTGCGAGGTATGCGGAGTTGATTACAGCCGAAGAAGCTCTCTCATATTGCACAGGAACAGGAAGCATCCGGAAACATATGATCTATCTAAAAGATGTCAAATCTGCAATCAGGTTTGCCTTACTAAAGAAACGATGGCTGCTCATATGAAAACACACGTAGAAGGTAGAAAAAAATTCTACTGCGATATTTGCGGAAAAGGACTTCTAACCAGAGTCATACTTAAAATACACAGGCGAAGCCATACGGGTGAAAAACCTTTCGATTGCAGCTACTGCGGTAGAGCCTTCAGCTGCAAGAAGAATTTGTCAGTTCACATTCGTTTGCATACGGGAGACCGTCCTTATTCTTGCAAGTTTTGCTGGAAAGCTTATACGAAGAGTTCTGCTCTTAAAGCTCACGAGAAGTCACATTCCAATCATCATCAGATTATTCCAATATAATAATAATCATTCCACAAATGGAAAAGTCTATTGCCAATAATAATGCACATAATGGTCACCTTACAGCTGTCCAATATCGGTACCAGTTTACTTTATAAAGCAAGGTTTTTTTTTTGAAAACAAAAATTAAATGGATTTATTTCTACTCCAATTTTCCATTCCTTAAATTTAAATTCTACAATCGGAGAATATTTGTTTACTTAATTTTAAAGCTAATGTCGCGGCGTTAATTTAATAATATTTTAATTTTTACTTATGGATATTTCAATTTTTCCTTAACAGCAAATTATAACTACTGAAAATCAATTATTATTGAATAAATAATTTTTTATATTTCCATTTAAAAAATATAATAATGAATACGCTCTTTTTTTGCAGTGTTGCATACATTACAGGGAATAAAAATTGTAATTCAGAATAATTTAAAATTTGTTTATATAATTTTCATGCAATAAATGTCACTAATAAGATAGCAGTTTATAATTATAAATATTGTAAACATTAAAAGATTTTAATTAATATAAAAATAAATTTCTGCATATTTTAACTAGTACGAACAAGAAGGGGTATATTATAGCATATTATAATATTAATCCAAATGCCATTTCATGTTTAGTTTCAATTTAAAATTGCGAAATTAAAATATTTTCGTTACATTTTACAAGAACAAAAAATCTTACAATCATATAGTTTGTAAGAAAAAAGAAAGCTGAAAGTATGTGTAACAAATTTGCTTTTTTGTGGTGCAAAATAAGAACTGAAAAAGGCATACTAGATGAATAATTATAATAATAAAACTTCCGTATAGAAAAATTTTGTTAATATTATATATATATAAGCGCACGTTTTTAACTTTTGTTTGATTCGATCATTAAATGCAATTTTCAAATATGATGTTGAACAAGAGAAACAATGAGCATTTTATTAATTCAGTACGTTATTGTCACACTAGCAGATCTTTTTTTTATTTATAATTACTTCAAGAAATAAAACTAAATTCTGATAAACAGTAGAATTTTACTAGTTAACATTTTAGATTTCATACATTTTCAAAAAGAAACATTCAGTATCTCTATGAGGATAATCTCGTTATTTTAAAATATATTAAGTTTAACATTGATTGCACTATGTGATACTTACTGAAGTGTGTAAAAACGCAAAGATATATTATCTGTAGAAAGAAATTATATCTACTTTTATTTAAATAATTTTTAGGTAGAAGTTTTAAATCTTTATCGTCTTTGTCTATTTAACATGAAACTGACATTTTATCGACGACCTCCATTATGTTTAACATTGATTCATTTCTTCCAGAAAAAAACGCTAGGGCATAATAAGAAAATTAATATTTTAAAGTATTTAAATGAATATTAAAATGTATATTTTTTCATTAATTACAAAAAAATGATATACTTGGAAAAAATTTTGTTTGATTAGTCAGAATTAGCAGATATGTGTTTAGTATAAATAAATAATAAACTGGAAAATATTTAAATATTTATGTCACTTAAAATGGATTAAAAGGCTCAAATACTTACTACTATATATATATATATATATATATATATATTTCTTATTTAATTTTTCAGATTAGTTAAGATTATTTTTTAAACAATAGAATATTAAAATAATATAATATTGCGAATCAGACCAAGAGACTTAAAATAAATTTAATAATGAAAAATTTTTACTTTCTTAAATTATTTATCCTAGCCTTATTTATAAATTTTTTGTAAAATAAAATACAATATTTGTTTGCATATTTATTTTAATTCTTTTTTTCAGCGTATCAAAGGCGAAAATAAAATTAGAACCAACTTTTGAAGGAAACAAAGAAGACAATATTGAAAGAGAAAATTGTAATAAAGATTTTTGCAAAAGTATCTCTAAAAGAAAAACTGAGGAAAGTTTTAGCAATAAAAGTGAAAAATTTCCTTGCGATTTTTGCGGACAATTATATCGCAAACGATTATTGGGAAAACATAAAAAGAGACATTACAGGAACGATTTTAAGTGTCAGCAATGTGATAAATCCTTCACGATGATGACGAAACTCATTCTTCACATGAAAGAAATTCATGGAACGGAAATGACGTGTACAACATGCGAAAAGCATTTTCAAAACATTCACACTTATGCGGCACATTTGAAAAACCACAAAAAGGAAAAATCTTTTATATGCGACGTTTGCGGTTTCGCTACGGTCGAGAAAACAACTCTGGAAAACCATAAACTAGTGAGACATAAAATGGGGAAGTTTCCCATGCATTGCGCGGTGTGCAAAAAGGGATTTCTCAGCAATTACGCCCTGAAGGACCACATGAACCGCCACACCGGGGCTACTCCGCATCAGTGTCACAAATGCGGCTCCGCCTACGCGTCCATCAAGACTCTGGAGCGCCATTCCTACAAGTGCAATCCAGAACTGTATAAAAACAACATTTTTCAGTGCGGTTTCTGCAAGAGGATTTTTAAAAGCAAGAAAAACTTGGAAAATCACGAAAAGGCGAAGCATTCGGACGGCAAAAAGAATGCGTGCGATTTCTGCGGCAAAGATTTTTCGTTTCGCGAATCCCTCATCCGACATCGGAGGATACATACGGGAGAAAAACCGAAGGAATGCAATATTTGCAGGAAGCGTTTCAGCAACTCGACTTATCTTCAGTGCCATATGAGGACTCATACGGGAGAGAAACCCTATCAGTGCAGGTTCTGCTGGAAAAAATTCTCTCAAAGATCCAGTTTGGTTACTCACGAGAAAACGCATCTGAGATGCCTCGAATCATCGGGCATAGAAGTTGTGCCGATCTTCGCCGAGTCACCTTACGATTTGCAAACTAAAAATCACAATCGTAAGAAACTTTGAATTTTCTTGTGACCTGGTCTTTCGTGTCCTGTTTCGGTTCCTTTAGTTCTGAGCTTCCGGGATGCACGGGAAACGGACTTTTACATTAAAGCTTCAACTGAATTAAATTCTTGAATCTCGAAAAAGTCTGAAATATCAAAAAAATATAAATAGTTTATAATGAGTTATCACGTCTTATTGAATTTAACGAGCTCGATACGGAGTGCTTCACAACATTTAGATATATCTTCATTCAGGCGAAAATAATGATAATAGAAGCTATCAAAACCATAAAATACAAAATAAATATCGAAATGTGAGTAATTTAAGACTTTTAAATTAGTTCATTCTAATGGAATCTGATTAAAACAATATTATTATCTGAAGAAAACAAAAATAAATCTATGGTGAAATAAAAATTTTATCAACAAGTCGAAATTGGAATGTATAAAAAAATGCATTCAATTCATAAACATCAGATTCTAAAATCTAAATACTGCCATAAACCTAATCAAACGAAGAAATTACAACCTAAAAAAAAGTTTAATTCGAATGGGACAGTTTTGCACATTCAAATTTGTAAGTGGACCGGGAATGTTTTTAAAAAATTTACATTTAATCAAAGATGATTCTGAAGTACAACTGCAAATTAACTGACGAATCATAATTTATGATTTTGCTAAGTCATATATATTTAATAAATTAATAAATCATAAAAAATATTAGATTAAGATAAAGAATAATCAAGGTTAGATTAAAAGTTGGGATTCAAATATGAACTTTGGCTTATATTTCGTGCATTTTCGATTTCCGCTTCACTTCTTGGAAAATGACAAACGGAATTATTCCAGTCAGGTTAATGAGCAATTTCATTTAGAGAATTTCAATTTACATATCTTTTAAAACTTACGGTAATAATAAGTTTTTGGGATTAATATAATAACTAAGATTTATTTAGGACAGATGGAAAGTTCTGCCGAAAAAGAAGGAAAGAAAATCACAGATTAAAAGTAGGACATAATTTTGTCTTATTAAGCAATTGGCAACCCTGTCTTCAACAATGTACATTCGCTCATGAATGATGTCATAGGCTTAAATCCGATGTTATTTTTAGTCGATTAATTCGAGGTAAATAACTTATCAATTTTAATTCATTTGTTATTGAACTAACATATATTTATTCAAAGCGATGACCCAATTGCTGTTTACATGCATAATAAAGGATTGTATAATTTAATGCTCTCAATGTTTCTTGATTAATTTGAAAATTTACTTAATATTAATTTAAAATTTTGAACTACATTAATATAAACTTTATTTAATCTATACACATTAAGTAAGTATTCAAATTTACTTAAACCTTTCACAAGTCTTTGAAAAATCAATCGTAATCTTTTTAAGTTATCAAGTGTAAAGTAATTTTGTTCCATTAACTTAACAAGATCGCATCTACCTACATCAAGACCTTATAAGGTTGTCCCAATTCTTATCCATACACTAGTTTTACTTAAATAATTAATATTTATTTTATATCATTTTTAAGTTATTTGTACACGGTATTTTTTCAGTTAATCATATCAGGTGAATTTCAGTTGAGGAATTAATCATAGATGCCTGGGTAAGTTAGATATTGCTTTTGTAGATTTTCAGATTTTAAAATTAAATAAGCAACATGTAGTCCTTGAAAAGGTTTATATGTACTTTTTGTTAAAATTGTTCAAGATAATTTTTTTGTTTTATTTCTGCATTATAATTCTAATGAGATTCATCATAAAAAATAAAAGTCAAGTTTCAAGAATGAAAATGGATTATACCCATATTAAACAATATGACTTTTCAATTTATTCAGCAAAATATCTTTAGATGCTTGAAATATATACTGAATAACATGCAAGAAAATAAAAGATAAGAGAAATATCTTGCTGTTTGATTAGATATCATTCAGCAAATTATGAATGACATTTTTAACAATTTTTATAAATGGTTATGTTAAAAATAGTTATGTTATATTCAAGATAAGATGATTGAAAGAAATTTTTAATAGTTAAAACCATTTTTATTGTAATATTACCTATAGAGAATACTTTTAAATAACAGTGTGTGATATAAGTAAACTTTTATGCAATTTAAAATTTCAATATTATTACATTAATCCTTACTGAGCTTTAATGATTTAAACAATTATTTTACTTTGATATATAAAATTTTAATAAACTTTGTTTGATTCTGAAACATTAAATGAAATATTAAATTTTATTTTGCCAAATATGAAATGATAATAGATAATATTTATTGAAGGTCCTGAACCGAAAATGCAAACAAATTTTTTTTCAATATAAAATTTATTGAACATCTGAAACGTCTGGATTTATCTCTAGTCAATGGATAAATGAAAAAGTTTATATGTTGCAAATATTTTACAAAGTTGCAAATATTTTACAAAGCATGCAATGACGTCACGTTCTTTTTCAAAGTAAAGAAAGCCTCATAAGTACTTTCAGGAACAGCGGTTAAGGTAGTCACGTGGAAAACGTAAAAAGGTTAAATATATCATGTGAGTGGAAAAGTTAGTTTTGCGTACATAAAACTTTTGGAAATGCAACTGAATGGCAAAGTTAACGAAAAAGATGATATTTAACACCAAAGGCAAACCTTTGTGTCACCTTAAATTTTTTTTTTAACTGTTGACTCAAGGAAAAAAAATTAAATAAACATCTTAGCGATAACGCTCTGTATCGCAAACCTCTAAACATCTAATATTTCTGCAAATTTTCATTTCAACAAGTTTCAAAATAATAATCCGCGGCAAAAGAAAATGAATTATCAGTATAACGTGAAAGATTTAAGTCCAGAAATAATAACTCTGAAGAGTTTCAAGGATAGTGATTTGTACAGGAGACGAAAATTCTCAAAACAATCTGACAATTCAAATCCTTTTCCGTTTCCTAATGATGAGCAATTCGATTACGATAACTGCGGTCAATTTAATAAATTGAAATTACAAAATGATGATGGGTAAATTTTTATTAATTTCACCTTAAAATTTTTAAAACAATTCATTTTAATTAAAAAAATTGCAATCCCAAATTATAAAGATACATTTTAAGTTAAAAATATTTCATGAGTAAAATCTAAATTTATTAGTTTTTATTATTTGCATGATGGAATAATGTAAAATCAGAATTAAAATGAATATTTATTACCGCTTTTAATTTTTTTTCTGATTTCATATACTGATGTATACATTCAGTATAAAAAAAATTGCCTTTTATGCTCAATTAAACTAATGAAGAATTACTGTGTATTTATCTTTTAAGTGAAATTGAAACTAATTATGATAACCAAAAGAGATCAATTTTTAATTTAATTATAATGCAAAATGGAAACATTTTTAAACTCTCAGTATTTTTTATATTCTTTAAAATATAGGTAATGGTCAGATAATTTGTTGAACTGCTATTTAAAATGTAATCACGTGTCTATATTAATTTCAGTATAAAGAACTTTTCTCTGAATCAGCCTTTCCTTTCAAAAAAAAAAAAAGTTGTCTTTAAATGAAAAATAAGAAAGAATAGGGCAAAATTACTTGAACAAAATATCAAAATTTAATTTTTATGAACTAAAACTTGTCACTGAAATGTAATGAATATTACATAAATTATAAACTGTTTAATGTTCTGAAGAAAAATTAAAATTTGAATAAGCGAATTTTAAGTTAAGTATTTGGTAAAATAGATTACCTCTTATTGAATGCATAAAAAAGTTAAGACCAGTGTGATGTATTGATTAAAACTGAATAAAATAAAATTATCTTATTAAATTTTTTTTTGTTTTTTTTTTTTTAGTGTAACCATGCCAGTGGGCAATAAGCCTTGCTCACATTGTGGGGATGGATTTGAACCTCATGAGAAGATAGTTAATACTAAAGGAGAGCTGTGGCACTTAAGATGTTTTGTGTTAGTTTATAATTTCTTATAGTTATTTAATACCAATATTTAGGGAAAGTAATAATTTAAGAGTTATATCATCCATATTTACCTTTAAAAAAACTAAATATTTAGAATATTAGGAAATGTTATTTATATTTGGAATGTTCCATGTTACAAAATAAAAATTATAATGTTTTACAGTTTATTTTTTGTAAAAAAAAATTTTTTTGTTTGCAGATGTGCTCAGTGCTTTCGACCTCTTCCAGATGGAACCTACTACGAATTTGAGGGCCGCAAATATTGCGAGCATGATTTTCATGTTTTATTTGCCCCTTGCTGTGGAAAGTGCGGCGAATTCATTGTTGGAAGGGTTATTAAAGCGATGAACGCTAACTGGCATCCGAGATGCTTTAGATGTGACACTTGTGACAAAGAACTAGCCGATCATGGATTCTTCCGAAATGTTGGAAGAGCTCTTTGCCACAATTGTAATGCCAAAGCGAAAGCTCTGGGATCCGGAAAATATGTGTGTCATAAATGCCAGTAAGAGAATTAAAAATTTATGATCAGATATTTTTAAAAATGAACTTAATCAAATAATGTACTTGTTAATTGGAACTTTTTAATCGTAAATGCTCCAATCATGAAAATTTTACTGTAGAAAACAACATAAAATTGTTGGCAAAAATTTATTGTCAGCTTGTCTGACTATATTGTCTAAATAAATAATTAAAAGAAAAAAATTTAGTTGAAATCGATAACGAATTAGAGAAAACTATTTAGGTGAAATGAATAAATAAAAGGTTATTTCTTTTTCATTTTTTATGAAAATATTAAAATTTATGCGAGGCTCCAAAACATTTAAGCATTGATGATTTATATTAAAGTAAAAAGTGTATAATCAATAATTTTATTTTTTTCTTTTAGTGGCGTGATAGATGATAAACCACTTAGATTTCGAGGAGAAGTATATCATCCTTACCATTTCAACTGTGCAGCTTGTGGATTGGAGTTGAATTCTGATGCGAGAGAAGTAAAACATCGACCTGGGTTCACTGCAAACGACTTGGTTAGTAACAGTGATTTAAACTTTTATATAGAGTCAAATCTTCAAATCTTAACTACAATGTATCTATTTTAGAACGAGCTATATTGCCTTCGTTGCCACGATAAAATGGGTATCCCAATTTGTGGAGCTTGCAGAAGACCAATTGAAGAAAGAGTTGTTACAGCATTGGGTAAACATTGGCACGTGGAACACTTCGTTTGCGCCAAATGTGAAAAACCATTTTTGGGGCATCGCCACTATGAGAAGAAAAATCTTGCATATTGCGAAACCCACTATCACCAGCTTTTCGGAAACCTTTGTTTTGTATGCAATCAAGTTATTTCAGGCGATGGTAAGTAATTGCATTTAATTGGACTAATATGGATTTAATTTGTCGATAACCAAGAATAATTTTCCTTTTGTCGTTCTCAGTTTTCACAGCTCTTAATAAGGCTTGGTGCGTTCATCATTTTGCCTGTTCTATTTGCGATCAGAAAATGAATCTAAAGACGAAATTTTATGAAATGGATTTAAAGCCTGCGTGTAAAAAATGTTACGATAAACTGCCCGGAGAGCTGCGGAGACGTCTGCGCAAGGCTCATTTGCAAAGTACTAATTAGAGTGATTGCTAGCATCATAAAATATTTGGAAATCGTCGAAACCTAATATCATTCGAAAACTAACAAATTTTTATTTAATCGGTCAACGAAGAAAAAAACGTTGCTATTCAATTTATTTGAATATAGTCTTCGTAATGTACCAATTAAAAAGATGCACAGAAAAATAAAAAGAAAGAAAAATATAATACACTAATATCGAATTTTATTTTTATGAAGTATTAACAATTATAAAATATAAACTATATTAAAATCACATTTTGAGAAAAGGTTATATCATGTACTATATTGTATTTTCTAATGATTGTGTACGAAATCGATCTTTCGTACATCCCGTGAGTTTTTTTGAGAGATTTTTTATATTTTTTATGAGCCTCAAAATTGAAACGAACTTATTGAAAGTGAAAATGTGAAGTTTTTATTTAGAATAATAATATGCGTTTAATACTTAGCTTTTCTATTATGTTTATAAAAATATTTCACAGTATATTTATTTATAATTTAAGAAGAAAATTAAAAGATTAATTCGAGACTTAAACCTTGAGCGATTTCTAAAGCTTTTAATATGGTTTGAATTATGGAGTACCAATTAACTGCCTTATTTAACATGAAATTATGTGAAAATTGATATTTTTTAAAATAATATTTTATAAATTTTTAATTAATTTATCTCATAAATTCGGCACATGAAATTAATATGACTAGATTTGAATACTTAAGATGATTTTAAAAAAAAATCGTATGAAATGAAAAACGTTGTTACTCAATTTTAATTAAATGTCGGCCTTTTTAGAAATTAAAAAATTGGTGTTAGTATCTTCAAATTTGATTATAAATATTTTTCTTTAATGGCTACCGAATTATTATTTTTTATAAAAACATTTTAACGACAGTTTTTTACCTTAAATTTGCATTGTCAGGTAAATAAAAGATTTGCTTTTATAATATTTTTGGTTCTATGGAAAATTAAAAGCAATCATGAATCAATGAAAGTAATAAATGCAGAAACTAAACCTCTTTCACATGAAAAATATTGTTTGAATGTGTGTTTTTGAAAGTCCAAAACTATTATGTTAATACGAAATTCCAAATTCTGAAGCTATATTTGTCTTAAATCCGAAATGTGTACACAATATGATTTACAAATTATATGTTTTACAATAGCGAAATGTTATATAAAAAACGAAATGAATTTATGAACGATATATGAATAACTGTGAACGAGATGTCTTACTGCTGCGACATGTTTTACTTGTATACTTATGAACGGTATGCGATTAATGAACGAGATCTATTACTGTTGCGAGATGTTTTAACTTGTGTACTTACTGCATACTTTGCATCGACAAGCAAATAGCAAGCCGCCTAATAGGACCGGGCGAGCAATGACTTTCTGAACATCCCGCCCCCCTTGAGAGGCTTGCCGATCAATGAAAATTTCTAATGATAAATTGAACAATAAAATAAAAAAAAATAAATATAAAAATCCAAAATGTCAAAATCTTTAAATGCTAGTTTACAAAAAATTTGAACAATGAAATAAATCTTAAATCTATTCTTGAGGCACCGGACAGAGCTTTCTGATAGCTCTTGTCGTTGTCCCTGAAGATGTTCTGACTTCAGTCACTCGGACCGTCCCATCAGCTCCTGGATAGAGTTTGATGATGCGACCCAGTCTCCATTGTAATGGTGGTGAAGACTCTTCTATCAGGATGACTAAATCTTCGTTAGGTTGTCTCGAACTACTGTGCCATTTTGTTTTTTGTTGTATGCTTGATAAGTATTCCCTCGACCATCGTTTCCAGAATTGCTTTACGATGAACGTCAAGTGTTGATAGCGTCTCCGAGGGGAATGCGAAGGAAGGACATTTTCATCAGGAAAACCAACGATTGGTCTTGTTATAAGGCAATGCGATGGTGTTAGTGGACTTAGATCATTTGGATCATCTGACATTGGAGAAAGTGGTCGGGAGTTTAGGCATGCCTCTATTTGAACCAGTATTGTATATAGTTCCTCAAATGTGAGGATTTCATTTTTGACCACCCTCTTAAGGTGAGCCTTCGCTGGCTTTACTGCTGCCTCCCTCAATCCTCCAAAATGTGATCTTGGCGGAATGAAATGCCATTTAATACCTTCATCTGTTGTAAATTCCGATATTCTTAATGATTTTTCAATGTGTTTTATCTCTCTATAAGTCCCAACGAAATTTCTGCCGTTATCCGAGTGGATGTTTTTCGGCTTTCCTCTTCTTGCTATGAACCGTTTTAACGTGTTCAAAAATGCTTCAGTGGTTAAATCAGAAACTAACTCTATGTGAACTGCCTTAGTCGAAAAGCATATAAAAATATAGATATAAGCCTTTATTATTTTTGAATTTCTTAGCGTTCCTGATTTAGTATCTATTGGACCAGCGTAGTCAACCCCACAATTTCGAAACGGATGAGATGGTAATACTCTGTGTATGGGTAACTGACCCATTTGATGCTGATAAAGACGGGGCCTTGTTCGAAAACAAGTGAGGCATTTTCTCAATATTCCCTTGACAGTAGTGAGCCCTCCAATTATCCAAAATCTTTGTCTGATTATACTCAAAAGAGTTTGTGCTCCTGCATGAAGGTGTCTATGGTGCTCATTTTTGACCAACAATTTTGTAACATGGTGTGAACCTGGTAATATTATTTGATGTTTTTCTTCAAAGCTCAAGTGTGAATTTTGGACGCGACCGCCTACTCGTAATAGCCCTGTTTTGTCTAATATGGGGTTCAGTGGCAAAAGCTTACTTGTTTTCGATAGATTCTTTGCTGCCTTTAATACCTTAATTTTTTCGCTGTATATCTCATTCTGAACCTTTCTTATAATTGTTATTAATGAGTTTTCTAATTCTTCCATTTGAAGTGGACCATGTCGTTTTTCATTTCGGTTTCTAACAATGTATATAAATCTCATTCAAACAATGTATATAAATCAAAATCTCAGATGTTTATATACATTCTATCAATGTATATAAACATATTACATAAGCTAATATCCGTTGCAATTTTTTAAGGTTTGAATATTTTTTAAATAGATCATCTTCTTGAACCCATTAACTGAACCTGAACTTTTATACCGCCGCCACTGCTCTTTGCCTTTGTTCTAGTAAACTTTCCTCATGACATAATATCCTAATGTTTGGCCGTTGTTCTTCTGGTAATGTCAACCATTCAGATCCATTCCACCACAATTTCGAATTACTTAATTTCTGTGCTTCCATACCTCTTGATATCAGATCAGCAGGGTTATCCT
>JAOWBB010006727.1:0-19163 GCA_028565995.1 Ricinus marginatus
CCTTCCCCCCCCCCCCCCCCCCCCGCGGACGGTTTCGAAGACGCGTCGGAAGACCTTAAGGCTCCGAAAAAGAAGGCGAGAAACAGCCGGAAGGCTCGAACCGGAACTGGACTGGAGTCCTGTCGCCGTGGCATGTCGCCGGGATCGTCTCCTCGCGGGGAAAAGTAAAAAAGCTCATCTGAAACCTGAAACGGACGAGGTGGCCGGGATCGACGGCAAAGGGTATCAGTGCTTTGAACTGCTGCCGCGAACGTTAACCGTGCGCGTTGTTCAATCGAGCTCGGCTCCTGCGTAATTTGCCCCCCGACTCAGAGCGAAACGTGCATTTGCACACGATGGAAAAATTTATTGCGGGGCCATGGCGCAGCCCCCGAAAACGAATCCTCGATTGCGGCAGAAAAGAAAAAAGGGGGCAGAAGGTGAAATATTTTATTGGAGATAAAAAGTTTGCTTCCCGAAAGGTTTTCCATCATTCCTGAAAAATTTACTGCCGCCTTGCTTTCTGCTCCCGAAGACTAAATGGAAGTGCATTGTTTAAAATTTTACGGCTTCCCGTCATAGGCATTTCTTTCTTATTATTATTATTATTATTATTATTTTTTTTTTCCTTTCTTCCCGTGGAATATTTAAGGAATTACGCGTCGCATTTTCGGTTTGTCGGATGCTGTTTCCGCTTCCGGAAGGAAAGCGAAGGGACGGCTCAGCGGCTTAGACGGAACCGGGGAACAATCCCGTTCGAATGCTGTCGTTCCTCATCCGCTAAGCGCCGATCCCTTTGAAAAAGTAAACGTCCAATTCGCTTAAAAGCCCGCGGGTTTCTTTTCCTCCTTTATTTCCCGCCCCACGCAAGCGACAGGGGTTGCCCGCGACGTGCGCGTGCACGAAGCCTCTGCCGGTAAGGACCGCGGAGGAAAATAAAATGGAAAATGAGAGTCCGAGATGGGATTTTATTATTTCTTCCAACGGGGTTTTCGGAATCGGAGCTGAAATTTTTTTTTTTTTTCCGAGTTTCGTTTGCGATCCATTCCGCTCGGCAATTCATCCGGACCGCAATGAAACATGCGGGAGGCAGGTTAATATCGAACGGGTCAAGCCTTTCCTTCTGCTTCGATCCGCGAAAACAATCTCGGAAATTCCATGAGTTTTTCTGGTGCCACGCTTTTCACCCGTAAACGACACCTTTTGTTCCGGCTTAACATCGCATCGGCGAAAGGGAAGAAATGCATTTCAAACGGGGGGGGACGTCGATTCGAAGCGGATCCGTCGACACGTCAAATATTTACGAAATTCAGGTCCGCGCACGGACGTCCAAACGTTTCGATTAAATTTCATTTCTCCGCCGGCCGCGAATCGCGAAAGTTTTTCATTTAAATTTCGCCTTTAATGTTCCCAACCGCGTTTTGTTGAAAGCTTTAAGGGGGTACCTCCTCTCCCGGCTCCCGGAAATCGCGACCGATTCAGAATCCAGGTTCCGGCGGCGCTTAAATAGATGCACCGCCATTTTTTGTCCGTTTCTCGAGCGGGAAAAATCCGGAGTGGAGAGCTTAGAGCGACGGTGAAATTCGCGGGGCGGCAAATCGACGACCTAGATCGGTCGTGCCACGTGGATTCCCGGTCACTTCCATTGTCACGGCGAGGGAAGTGACGACAACCCGGCCTCTGGAACGTGAAAACATCCGGTTCCCGACTAAGTCCAAGTCCAAACGCAAACGTTGAAATAATGATAAGGGAAAAGCTTTTCTGCGGGAAAGCCGGGGCAAAGATCCAGCGTCCGAGGAGAATGAGAGACCTGGGTTTACTCTGCGAAACGAACTCGACCGACGAACCTTTTTATTTATTCAAGCCTTGGATTTCCGCCACTGTCGGAGGCGCGCTTGCCCCCCCCCCCGGACCGTCCCCTTGGCACTGCTGAATAAACGTGATGGAAAACATGCATCTAATGCTCTTCTCTCATCAGGTGCTGTCTTATGGAAAAAGAAAAACGAACAACGGATGCTGCAGGGCATCTTCAAAGGCAATGCCCGATGCCATTTCTTCCATATATTTATTATATCCGATAATATTCGAGCGAGTCATTTCTTATTTTTTAATTCTTTAAACTTTAACCCGATTCCCAAAGCGAATCACTTAACAGTTAATCTTGGGGAGACATTTGCAGTTGTAGTTATGCGGGAGACTGAAGTCTCGAAAGTTTTAGATAACGCTCCCAAACGCGGAAAAGCTGAAAGTGTGCGAAGCGGAGGAAAAGTCACCCTTACGTGCGCGCCCGGAAAAAAACGGACCGGATCGAAACCGAATACTCCATCAATCAGAATGCAAAACGGAAAGTTCTCAAAGGAAATGAAAAGTTAACGTCGACCGGGAAAGGAAGCGAAAGAAAAAAGGAAAGCGGTCGTAACTCCGACGCTGTGGCGATTTCCAGGAGGAAGCCTTCCCAATCTGCCGCTGCAGCAGGACCGACGCTGCACAGCTTCGAAAGTGGACACGCCTCGTCCGGCGGCAAAAGGCGTTTGCGGATGGAGCGGCGACTCGTTCGAGCAACGTTTCCGGCAGAGCGTAACCCAGGAGGCATTGCCGAGTCGCCGGGCACGGCAGTCGTTCCTTTTTTACGCCGCCCGCCTCAGCATTTCGCAGAGGGGCTGCGGCCCCGAATGCCCGGGGTAACCCGGGATTTGAAAATCGGGAAGGCACGGGTGCACCGCCTGGACGGATCCTCCGCGGGCCTTCCGCCTCGTCCGATCGCATTTTTCCCGACCGGGACGCCGGCGGCGCGCTCGGGGCGGGAAGGCGACGGCCCGGGAAAACGCGGGGGGAAAGCTCCGGGCTTCGGCGTGAGGCGCACCGCCAGACGGAATTTTCCGAAATTAAACGGAAAAAGAAAAGTTCGGAGGTTTTCTTTGTCGAGCAACATTCAAAATGAAAATTTTTCCGCCGACGACGACGACGTATAATTAAAAAAAAAAAAAAATCTAAACTGGTGGAGCCATCCCCGATGGCAAATAATAATAATTATAACTCTCCAATTATCCATCACTCTTGCCTTTTCTTTTTTTTTTCCCCCGTTAAAAATGCTTCTCCAGTTCCATCTTTATTTTTATTTTTTCCTCCTGGACCGAAACTTTTGCAAATCCATACGTTATTTTCTTGCGAAAATTAAATTAAAATTTTATGCAGCAATGAAAATTCCGCATCCTCTCTACCTTAATTTCCAAATTTCGTTTTTTGCTTCGTCGCGCTGACGGAGAAACAGAAACTTCAGAATTCGCCTTACATTGTACAATGAAGGGATAAAGAACTTTCGATGGCTGCTAAAACGACCATGTTAAAAAAAAATCAATTCCCTTGCACCCGATATAATAACCTTTCTTTTAAAGTTAAATGTCCTGCACGTCTTCGTAAATTTTTAGAGTCTGCAGAAGAAAAAAGGGTATTTTTTTAACTTTATTCTATGTACACAAACCTGTATGCAGTTTCACGCACGGAATTATAATAATTTCCATTAGTTCTCACATTTTACATCATTTACATTTTGCTTTGATTGTAATGCAAAAATACATACACATATGTGTGTGTATGTACGTATATAATTGAAAAGTTCATCAAAAAAAAAAAAAGAATATTTATTCTACGAAAAAGCGTACACAAATATAAAACGAAAAACTCAGCTTTAATTTTAAAAATATGAACTCCCAGATAATAAGCCTCATTTACATTTTTTTTATTAAAAAATTAAAATTAATGAAAACCAATATATTAAAAATCATTATGAGAGTAAGACATTTTTTCCAGTTCATCTTTTTTCATTTCGGTTATTAACTTGCTCAGTTAGAACTTTGCTTACTTTCGGATTGCTTCTTGTCTAGTTCCACGTGCGCAGCTTACCTTTAGATTTCCTTCGGTGCTCTAAGCTTTGCGAATCGTCTCTGGGCTAGATTTCGGGTCGCGTGTCGACGGAAGTCCGAGCTGGAACATTCGACGCCGGTAATTCTCGCCGGCAGAGTTCGAACCTTGGAGCAGCCCCCACCACGGTCATCCTCTTCGGCGGGGTCGCCCTTCCGGGAGGCGCATCAGCCTCGAGATGCGAACGCAACGTTTTTGTCTGTCGCGATTCCGAAGGCGATTCCTTTCGCGTTTTTGCGGAGCACCGCTCTCCGGCTGGTTTCCGCCGCGTTTTTAGACGGCCACCGCCCCCGTGTGCATTTTCCGCGTATCGCCATCTTGCGCGAGGCAGTTCAAAAAGAAACTCGCACCGCCGACGCTCACCGCGACGTCTTCCTCGAAACCGCAACGATAAGCGAACGCCTCGATGAACCGGGGGAACAATAAAACGCACAAATTGTAAAGGATCTGACTTAATTTTCCGCACCTTTTGGATTCACCCTGGATTGCCGTCCTTCCAGCAGCAAAGTTAATAGTTCGAATGTAAGGACCTGTAGCGGCTGCAGTCATCAATCATGGAGGAACAAGCAGGTTGATACATATTAAATCGACGGGAGTCAGATCGGCATGGTGCAGTTCACTTCTTGTTGGGTCCTCGTCGCGATTTTCAATCTTTTGACATTCCCAAAATGATTTTTCTTAAAAAAAAAAAAAAAAAATGCAAGAACAGAACAATATCAGTCTTTGAAAATTTCAAAGGATATTTAGATTCTGAATCTTAAAAATATATTTTTAATTTTTCCATGCAAATAATTTAAAATATAAAAAATGCTTGCAGCAAACGTAACAGGATTGTTACTTCAAGCACTGTGTAAACTTGAAATAAACGTCATATTTGAAATCGATTATTTATCTGCAATCAAACTTGATTTTCAAACCCGACATTGACTAAACCAACTTTTTAACGAATTATTTTATAATTTCGCAAAAGAAACGGTCTTAAACGTTTACGCACGTATGCTCGTTATGGTTAAAGTACGAAATAAACATTCTTCACGCAGAAAAACTGGTATATAATGGTATATAATTTATGCCGCAATACGATCAACGATAAATTAAAGGTTAATTAACGTGGTTAGATTACATCTCTTTGTTGCCAGAGATGCGTATTATCGCAGACAAAAAAAAAGAATTAACATGAAGATGATGAAAAAGCCGTGTAAAATAATAAAAATACGGGTGACGAGTCTGAGAAACTTAATTTTCTTAATAGTTATGTTAAAGCGATACAATTGCATGCTTCTTTTGTACGTCTGGAGAATTGCGCCGACATTTCGAAGTGAGAATTACCAGCATCGCTGTTCGAGTGTACAAAAATATGAGAGAAAAAAAAAAAAAAAAAAACAAAAATTACATTACACAAGTAATAATGTGATTTGTACAATTTATGCCGCACTGCTGCGAGTGCGGGATGGCCAAGTGGAAAATTTTGAAATAATTTTGATTTTATCCGGGTATGAATCGTTGCGTGCCGCGGAAAAATTGTAGTTTACCTTTTTGTTTGCCTTTTAAGAGTAATTGGTCCGTTATTAAAATGATAATTTCTTTTTTTCTACAGATAATCGGTATCTCTTGCATCGCGAAGAAATGAGACGGTAATTGCGAGTTAATCGCCAAAGTCTAAAAATTGAATGAAGTAGAGACGGGATTTTCGTCCGCCTTTCTCCCGCCACGACGTCGTGGAAGGAGAGCAAAAGTTCAGTTCGCCTCCGATATCGGCACTCGTGCCCCGGTGCTCGGGCCCACGTTTTTCACCCCGTTACGGCATATCACGTTCGCGAATGCCGATGGTCCCGATAAATAATTTTAACGGGCGTTCGCATAATTTTATAATATTCCATTTTAAGTTCTCCCGTCTTGAAAGTTGGGAATTTCGCTCGCCTCCGGCAAATTTTCATTTAATTAACCCAAAGAGTTATTACGGCAATTACACGCCTTCTTCCGATGATGTCGGGTTTAAACGGAAAAATTATTTTGACTCCTCGCCGCCGGACAAATTGAATTGCATTGCTGGTGGCTTTTCCGCCGTCGCGGCGCGCTCGCGGTCGTGCCCTTCGCGATGGGATATTTCAAAAGCGAAGCGTTTTTTCCGAACGGGGGAGAAAAAAGGGATGAAACCTGCACGGGGTGAGGGGGGGGGGGGAGGAACGGGCGACGGAGGCCGACGCGAGAACGTGCGAAAAACTGGGAAATATTTCGGACGAGAAATTTCCCGTGGAAAATTTATCGCGGAATCATTAGGCGGCGGTTTTTCGGTGACCCCTCGCCTCGCATTTCCGTCAACCGCGGAATCGTGCTTCCTGTGATGTCGTCCGTGACATCGCCTAAAGTCAATTACTCGGGAAAACCGAAATTCTGCTTTAGCTTCAGGAGCAAGGCGGAAGAACGGGTTCCGACAGCGAAAATTTCCCCGTTTGCACAAACATTATCTATTGTTGGGAGTTTCAAAATGGGTTGATTTTAAAAGAAACAAACGTGGAAAATGTCAGCGCACCGCGGTGCAGCAGTCTGCAAATAATCCCGTCGGATGCTTTTTCTCCAACTCTGTAGATTAAAGCCATTTACGAAGGCGATCAAAGGCGAAAAATGTTTGTCACAAACTCCATATTTACGCGATTTCCCGGTCGCATCCTTAACCGTATTGATGTGTTTGCAAAGCATAATTATTTAAATGTGAAAATGAGCGGACGGTTCCTGAGCGTCGGTCATTTGGATTAAGTTGCTGCCGGTGCAAACAGTGCGATCTGCGACGTTTTATTGTTGATCTCGCAAATCGCCGAAGTGTGCACGCAATGCCAAAGGTGCAGGAGCTGCCGCTGAACGAAATAAATAAAACAAGCACATCGCAGAAACTTCGGGATACCGTTCATGATGAATCAAGAGCGGTGTATTAAGGGAAAAAACCATTAATGCAGACGTAGGAACTCGATTTTTCAGAGTTTACTGCACTGTAGAGATGCTAAAAGATGAAATTTATAAAAATTTTTCATTTTCCGTTTCTTTTTATGGAGCATCTCAATCAGTTTCTCTTCCTTTTCATTATTACTTTGAGTAATGTTCTGCCTCCGTTGGTTCTGCCCCGCATTTTCTCATCTATTCTGGCTGTTGCTCCACCCAATTTTCCTTTTTCCTTTGCCCTTGTTTCGCCGCAACGCAAAGGTCGAGGATCGAGGTTTTTTTTTTTTCAGGTTTGCCTCGCACAACAAACGTCATCGTCGCCTTTTTCAGGTACGCTTCTTCCTTTTTTAAGCAGGCCCTTCTTTTGAACCGATTAAAAAGCATATATATATATAAAAACTGGTAAATTGGGAAATCCATGATCTGAATTGGGAAAGTAAGCACTGGAAAGAGTTAGCAATTATCCAACCGGAGGGCATGGAAAAATAATGAGAAAAAAATTTGGAGACAATGGAATTAATCGGAGCAGAAAAAAAACAAAACCTCTGACAATGAATCTGTCATTTGGCTATCTCCGGGGAGAATCAGAGCAATTTACTGATTGAGTGCTTTTAAGCTGGAGAAGAGAAAAAAAAAAAAAGGCAAGTTTTGTTCGTCGTGACGCCTCATCCCTTCGGGTATCAGGGGAAAAAAAAAGAAAAAGATCCCACGGTTTTCCGATCGCCAGCGGAACGAAAACAGGAGCGACAGCGCCCGAACGAAAAGAGTCAGCAGCACGTCGCGGGAGGCGGAAAAAAGCAGATTGCGACTCGGGAAACCCACGGCGGTGCTGCGTGAATCCAGACCGGCGGCGTCAGCGCCTCCGCGGCGAAAGCGTCCTCGCGGTCACCACTCCGGGATTCCGCCGCAGCGCTCGGGATGCCGGTCTCGTCCCCGTATGCGTCAGCGCTTGGCTTCCTTACGTCGAGGCGGCGCCCCCCCCGCCGCCGCTGTCGCGTTTGCTCAAGCAATTTAAGCAGTAATGTTTGCGTTTCAAGTTCATTAATTCAGTAACTAAAAAGTCAATACAAAGTTAGAGTTTGCCCCGGCAGGAAATTACAATGCCAGCGTTTTGTATCGCTCCGCCGCGCCCGAGCATCCGAAAAAGTTGCTGGCTCTTCGCTTACCCCGTAAATTGCTGCCGAATCAGCCGCCGCGCATTCTCGACCTATCCCGCCTTTTTCGTCCGATGCTTAATTCCGCGCCCGATTCCGATCACGTCCCCGGGAGTTTCGTTCGCTCATCGCCTACCTTGCCGGACGTGGGTGCAGCAGGATGACGCGGCAGCATTATGGAAAATCCGAAATTGGATATGTCTCGCATCAGCGAAAGGTACCTCGTCGGTTGCACTTCGTTCCTCCGCGCTTTTCCTTTTCCTTCCTTCCCCCCCGCCCGTGCGAAGCCGGCGCCATCGCCGCTGTACGAACGAGAGCGTTTTCCTCGGCAAACTTTAAGATTTCATTAAGCGGTAACCTGAACCTTTTCGGCGTGCAAGGGAGAGCGTTATGAAAGAGAAAGGTCCAAAAGTTCGCGGGTGGATTTTCGGCGGAGAGCAAAGCAATTAAAAGGAGCGAGAAATCGGCTGGGTGCGAGATTTACGTTGTTCGAATGCAATACCCACGGAAAATCGATTCTGAAATATCTTTATGCAGGAGACAATGAAGTCTGCGGCGCATCTCTTCGCCAATCTGAAGTGTTTCGAACGTAAAATTCTTTGTCAATTTATGACGAATTTCAATTAATTCAGCGTCGGGTCCGTTCGGTTCAGGTATTTCGCGGAGGAATAAACGTTTTGCATACCGACGGCATCGGACCGGGGGGCGGGCATACCGCCGGAGCACGTAGCACAACAGCGTGCCTCGCCCATTTTCCCGGGAGCCGTAAATTTATTTTCCCATCTTTGCGCCTTCGGGGTCTACCGAAAAGTTTTCAGTCCGAGAGCTTTATTAAAAAATAAAGCCTTCGCGAAAGGAATAATGAATTTCCGAGTTGTTTCTGTTTATTTAGGTATTAAAGGAGCGGAGACAATGCTCTCTGCCGGCGAGAATGCCTGAATATATTTTCATTATGGCATTCCCTTATTAATTTACGGCGGAATCAAAAAAAAAAAAAAAGCGAGAGGAGAGCGGCGAAACGATCCAAAGCGGAAAACTTTTTATTGGGAACCGGGAATAAATTCTGCGGCGCTCCATTCCGCGGCCCTAAATTTTCCGGGCAAGGTTTTTCCGGCTCCTTTCCATGGTTGGGTTGGCCCGCGCGTGATGACCCAAAGCGCTCCACCTTCTCTTTTAAACGTTCGGGAAATAATTGCAAATTACTTCTAAAAGGGAATAAATCCACCCCCCCGATGCTAAATATTCACGTGAAAAATATATTTTCCGGATGGCGGTTTCGACCTCCGGCAGGACCGCGGTGACGAAGGAGAGCCTCGTGCGGGGCACGAGCCGCAGGAATGTATCCAGGTTGATCTGATAAAAAAAAAAGCAGGTTCATTTTGCATGGTGAAAATTTGAAAAGCAGCGAAAAAAAGAATAAATTATGTTAAATATATTCATCGGCGCTCTGCATCGGACGAATGCATGTTGCGCGAACGAGCATCGTCCTTTTCTGCAGTAACGAAACGATGCGGACGTCCGAAGGGCACACTTTCCTGAAGGGACTTTCTACGGTCAGCAATATTAAGCGAGGAGTGGACGGAATCAGGGCGAAAGATGGATGTTCTTGCATTCAAAATTTTTACTGCACTTCGCTTCAAAATTACACGTCCGACTATCCGACCTAACTGTCCGGACTTCGGTGGAAAGGGATACGTGCTGTTCGGTTTATACGTTGAATAAACCTGACCCGGCCTTTGTTTTGGAATTTTTTTTTTTTTTTTAGCGTTATCTTTAAAAATGGACATGAATATAATTTAATTTCGTCAGTTTACAAATGCCTGACAGTGTATTTTCAATACTTCCCGTTCCTTTTTTTTATCATCGAAAGGTCAAAAAGGTACACATCGACTCGCAAACTCGAAATGTTTTTAATTGAAAAGACGACGAAAAATAAAGAAAATTTTCCTTTTTTTTTTTTTTTTCGGAAAACCGAACATTTTAAACTTCATTTCCCGGGGCACCAATGGGAAATCTTAATATTTATGATATAAATAAGGAAGAAACAACTCTTTTTACGTCGGAGGCTTTTCACCTTCAGTTCTCCAAATGAAAAATGGCTTTCGGCTTTTGCGCTTTTGCGTTGCGAGCGTGCGCTTGCGAGAGAGACGGGGTGGCAGGTAAGAGAAAGAGGGATGAAAGGAAGAAACGTGGCCGGTTCAAATGAAATTAAAAAGAAAGATTCAAAAAGTATCTGGCGAAAGCCTTCCGCCCGCCCGGTCCGATGCCTTTTCAATGATCCGTAGATCGGGGATGGTTAGGTTAGGAAATCGAGCGAGACGGATCGGGACGCCGGAAAAACTTATTTTGTCCGGGAAGGTTGTCCGCTATGGAAAAAAGGAAAAAAACCGAGGCCGACAAGCAGGCCGGCCTGGGATGCGTCCGCCCCGCGGTGCCTTACCCGTGCCTTTTTTCCTCGAGATGCTCCTCGCCGCCGCTTATTCCCGAAAGCGTATCCGGGCTTGCTGAAAGGAAGAGGGAAAGACGGGAGCTTTCGAATAACCGAAAAAAACCCGCGTTTTATGTTTGATTTTCATCCCCCTTCCCTCCCCCTCCCCCGCATCCCTTTCCCGTTTAATTTATTGGCATTATGAGATGAAATACTGCAGCAATTGGGATGGCTGTCGCTTTACGAGCCGAATATCGTCGGCTAAATGTAAAAATGTCACGATCCAAAGTGATTGGTAGCTTTCGCACTTTGGAAAAAATTTCTGTAAACATTTATTTTCCGGGAAAAGGATAAAGAAAAATAAATAAATAAATAAATAAATAAATAAATATTGCTGTCGTTTGATGTGAAGTCAATCCATCTGTTATTTCCTTTGGCGGAGAAATTTTTCTCCCGTTTGACGACCGCTGATCTTCGTTTTTTCCATGCGGCCACCTGAAGGGACCGTCTTTACCGAGACAATAACTGACGCCGGAATCGGGATCCGCTGTCGGAAAATGTTCTCCTGCACGAGAGTGGAAAATCACATTTGATGTTCCACCTTATGATAATTTACGAGGGATGGAAAAAAAAAATGGGAATCTCCCTTTTTTTTCCCTCTCTCTCTCTTCTTATTACACATCGCGAAAGACTTATACCGCAATTAATATAAAACGCTGTTGCACCAGCGAAATCTTTCCGTTTCTGACCACATCCTTCGCGAATGATCACGACAGAAGTAATTCGGGCGTGTGGAACACGGTTTTTTAGTCTTTGGGGAAAAACGATTTTACTTGCGTTGCGGCATAACGATAAACATTTGCGCGGCACAATTTTTGCTTTGCGTTAAAACGAAAAAAAGAAAATTTTTTTTTTTTTTTTTTTTATTTTCTGGATCCTGCGTTTAACGGCTGAGTTTATTGGTTTAGCGGCGACCGCGGTTGCGTTCGCGTGAAATAAATGCGAAAGCAACAGGAATCTGTCGCATTCTTCTGCAGCCCGAACTTCGTTTCATCACATTCAAAGTTCGATTATTTTCCAATGCGTGCACCGCTCCCTGTCTCTGTTATTTATGCGAGTAAGGCGTCCGAGGGATTTGCCCGCATCGATTTCAACAGCGACACCAATATCCTTGGATGTTGGTTAAATATTATTGACTTTTCCAGTTGATGCGCGAGGAGGGAGGAAAGTAAAAAATTTTCCTTTTTCGCCCGGGGAAGTTTACCTCGCTCGCGGTTCCTGCAGGTCGCGACGGGACGCAAAAATTTTCATTTGGGGAAAAGCGAACGCTTAAATCAAGAACTCAGCTATTTCGGTGGTCCTGCTGACAAAAAAAAAAAAAAGGAAAAGCGAAGCAAATGAGTCTTCATCGTGATATTTTTCAGTTTTAATTTTTTTTTAAATTTTACTTTTTAATCTCACCTAAAGGATCTTGGTAACCGTTGCCGATAAGTAAAGTCGATGCATTTTTATCATTTACTTTGCAGTTTACTAACGTAAAAATTGTGCGAACATAAAGCGATTTAAATGATCGACGCATTCCAATCATGGCTCAACTTTTGCTTATAAAGAATCGAAGTTTCCTCCTAAGGGATTTCATACAATTTTATCAATGGGAGACCTGCGAAACACGGATTCTGCATGGTGCCAGCGGGGCTAATATGCATTTTGATTATGCGCATAAATTAAATTCGAATCCTTCAAACTCTTGATATCTGTGTTTCCCCGTAAAAAGTCCAATAGATGCGGTTGGAGATACTGCTTACGCACCCGGAGTTATAGACTCTAAAATATTCAAACTTAGGAAAATGAATGTATTCTTGATGACTGTAATTGAGACGTCAAATAAAGAACATAATGATAAGGTAACAACATCCTTTTGATGCTATCAAAAGAGCGCTCGGTAATATTTTAGGATGTACAGGTACTCGTTCTGTTCGAAAACCCTCAAAAGCAGCGAAAATTAATCGCACGAAGCTTTGTCCTTTTCCATTTTCAAAGCATGCTTTTTAATGATTTTCCACACGGTCCATTCTTTTAGTAATATAATATTTTCTTCCTTTTTTTTTTCTTTTTTTTTTTCTTTTTTACAATTTACATTCAGATTCAATATCAACGCATGCTATTCAAATAGAAAACATTTGTTATCGAAGGAATCATGTCCCGAGTGAATTTTACCTAAAAATACCAGAAATCGAATGCGGAAGCTTAGATTTACCGATATTTCATCGCTACACTTGAGGGATTTGGTATAAAAACAATTCAAATCCAATAAAATTAGAATGGAATGAGCGAACATGCACGAAAAAAGATTTGTCGGATTAAGACCTTTTGAACGGCGCAAAAAAGCTTCTTGATTCGCACCCCCGAAGACGCCACTGAAAACTTACGCGTAAACTTTCGTGTTTTTTTCAGGTTCTTCCGTTAATAACTTTTCCTCTCCTTTTTCAGGCATGTCGAGAAGAAGATCGGAAGTTCAAAAGGAGAAGGAAAAATCGCTGCCGATTACATTCCCGCTCAGAGAAAAGAAATTTGAGAGCTTCGACGAACATGCGAGCCGGCCCGGTGCGGCAGAATGAAGTGTGCCCCCGCTCGAATTGAAACTTTCGCGTTTGGAAGTTGATCCTGCGGCGGATCCCCCGAACGTTCTCGCCTTTTACCCTTTGCGAAGGAACACCGCGAAATGCTCGCGAAAGGGACGAAACCGAAATCCACAGCCCTTTGCCCGTGCAGCGCGGTTTGCGATGGAAAATCGGGATTCGAAGCCGGTTCGCGGTACCTGAGAACCGGGTGAGCGAGGCGCGAGCATGGGAAAAATGAACTGGACGACGAACAAGTCGGTGCCGTCGATCGGGAAGGGAAAAATAAGAAAATGCAGAATCGTGGGGATGGTCGATGTGAAGACGAAGTCCGAGAGTGCGGGAAATGTTTCCCTGGCGCAGGGGGAGTGCCCCGGAAAATTCCGCTTGAACCGGGAAAATAAATTAAAATTTTTAAATGTGATTCAAATTCCGAGGAGGATCGTCAGCGTTCGATGTCGAACATGGAGCTGGATTCCTCGGACTGCAATTTTATTATGTGGATTTTTAACATTCCTGTCGCCTGCTTTCTCCGCGAAAGATGGTAAGTTTCTCATATATCGATTTGTCGCCATCGCTAAGTGGAATCCAAATTAATTTTCCTGCCGGTGAAATGCAAAATCTTTGCTTCATTCGACGCGTTCCTTTTCCGTCTCCTCTTTTCCAGCTAAATTACTCCGGGAGAACCGCCCTTGGAACGCTACGTATCTTTCCGCAGCTCCTGCTGGCTTCCGTCCCCGAAATTCAAGAACTCAACTTTCCGAAGGCTGTCCTGGATAAATCTCCTTTTCGCGAGTTTCGAAGCCTTATAACGGAAATTAGCACGATTTCGAAGTCTTCAAACTTTTGATTGCAAAACGGAGATTTCTTGGTGTACTCACCAGGAATTTTCGGTTTACACTCCGAAGATTCCTACCCCGAGACACACTGAATTCCCTGAGAAAATTGTTTGAACGAATTTAATTTGAATAGTTTCCTATAAATCGGAGCAGTTAGGAGCTTCCATTCCGGTTCCGGGCAAATTATTTTGGATCATTTTTCCTTTTTTTCTGACGCCGAAACTGAGATAACATCGTGCACCCCGAGATGCGCAACTTCAGATCCTGCAGCATATAATTAATTTTCCGGTTCATGCGATAAACGACGGAAAACCTAATTATTTATCATCTAATGATGTCAGCAGTATTTCCTGCTCATAAAATTAAATTAACCTTTAAGGTTCGCTTTCGATTCTTCACAATTAAGACGCAGCTTCGCGTATCTGTTTCTCAACATGTAAATCACGTCAGAGATGTTTATTTATTTGCTTTATTAAAATTTTAATGTTTTTAATTAAGTTATTTAGCAATAGTCAATCAATATTCATTGAACGGAAATATGCTGCTTCACACGTAACCGTTGTCGATGGCATGTTTTAACGATCTCTCATTATTGTCTATTTCGATGCGTAGCTTTTGCATTAACCCGGATATTCTAAATAATAATATTATTTTATTTTTATGAATAAATCATTTACATTTATGTGTAAAATAAATTATATTTCGGATGTAAATATAAATTTGAACATGTGAAGTGGCTGAAACTAATAATCATACGTACATAAATGTTTAAAATTAAGCTAAGCACAAGCAAATGAACCTAATTAGAAAAAATTGTTGATTTTTATTTATATACAAAATACCGATTGTAATTATTGTTATCAAACAATTAATTCGCATTTATTCATTGATTTCACGAAATTTTTATACAGTCATGGGCCGCATCCAAAAGTAAATTTATTTTACCTTAATTATTGGTCGTGGTTCGTTTTCGAATTCGAACGTTGAAAAATATAAAATTTTCAAGTTTTTCAATCGCCATAAAATGTGTGCAAGCGAATATTTCCTCCCCGACTCGAAACCTTCTTCCCTTTCAAACCGGAAATCTGGATATTGCTAAGCAGAAGGCGGAAAACCTTCGGATATATATATATATATATATACATGTATATTACGTTTACATACAGAGTCGGCGGAATTTTTTTGCTGCACAAGAACAAATAGGGCTGGGGCCGAGGAATTTTTTCATGTGGGAAAGAAAGAGAGAAAAATGAAAATGAAATTCAGAGCACCGTAAACTAAAAATGACGATTTTCAGGGGGTGGTCGGGGGTTGGGGGGTGGTTGGGGCAGGGAAGAATCGCTGCCTAATTAAAAAAATAAAAGAAAAAATAAAGAAAACTGCACATGAAAATGAACAAAAGCTCGGATAATGAAATGAAAAAATGGTTTTTAAAAATGTTTGAATTGGTACCAGAAGGAGGAAAAAAAACCAAAGAAGTCGGAAAAGCGTTTAATGGAAACTCGAAAAATCTGTTTCGAATGATTCCCATTTCCCGGGCCCTTTTCCCTTTTCCCATCCGAAGGGACGGGCCTTTCTTTTTTTTTGCGTGCGTGCAGTGTGCGTGTGCGTGTGCGTGCGTGCGTGCGTGTTTTTTCCCCGCAGGAATAAGATTTTTGCCGTTTTTAATTTAAAACATCGCAGATAGCTGAATAATTACCCGCCTAGAAGAGGTGGGAGCGACGGCATCGGGTCGCCCATGTAAATTCCCGCTTTGAGTTGAAGCGATTAATCCCGCAACTTTAAGTCCCGCGGATGTTAATTAAATGAAATGCGAGTGAAGATAAAAACCTGCGGGTCTGGAGCCTTTGAGCGAAAGGCACAGGTAGGGCCTGCATTCCGGCGTCTCGTGGCTTGCTTAGATGCAAATTTCTCCTCTTTTTTTTTTATTTTTTTTCTGCAAGCGTTAAAAAACACGGTTTTTGGCTTCACTTTCTTGCGCCTTTTGAAAATTCCTGAATAAAAGATGATGAGAAAAAGCCTTGTTCTTCTTCAGTTTTCATATTCCAGGATGTTAAATTTCCTTTCCCTTCTCACCCGTGTTATTTCCCTCTCTTTATTGCCTCGGAAAATTGAGTTGCGCATTTTTATTGAGTGATATCAATGTCGGTAATAAAAAACGCCAAGAAAATTTTTATCCCATGTTTTCAAAAAAAAAAAAAAAAAAAAACTACACTTCTGTTTCCGTATGGGTTTAATAACCGTGTTGCTTGGGGAATTCGGAATACATTCCTACAGCATGTTTCTTTCATTTCGGAAAATCAGTTACCACATCTCGACGTTTGAAAACTGAAGTAAATAACTACAATGGACGCGTGATTTTCTTACCGCCAAGTTTTTTTGCTTTTTTCTTATTTATTTCCATAACTGGGAGGGGGGAATTATTTTATCTGTCGTTAAAATGCGAGCTGCAGGAGTGCGTGCTATCCAGCAGGCAGTCAGGGGGACCTTTTGAAAAACTTACAAATTTTCAAAATTAAAAAACATATCTAAAACCTGTTGCACTTTTGAAACTTCCCTTCGATCATCTCCTTTTATTTATTTATTTTATTTTTTCGTACGCTCAGTATCTGTTTTTCAAAACTTTGCAACAATTCAAAACACCCCCAAATGTCACATCGTGCCACTTCTTGGGGAACAACCATTATTCATGATACGTCTTCGGATTTACTTTTCAAACTTGTTCCGACCGTTTCGCTCGCTTTCGCTTGGCTTGCGCCGTTTTTCACACTTCGTCCGGCAGTTAAAGCCGATTTCGATGTCCCCGACATTGCGCCAGGTAAGGGACACCGGGATGATTGGTACTGACGCCGGAGTTCCGGCAGGCATCATCTATCGAATGGACCAGCGAACTCCAGTTATCGGAAACTAATGGCAGTTATTACATTCAAAATCACAACTGAAAAGTTTAAGCACGCTCGAACAATGCTTTCCTGCCCATATTAATGGACGAATGTAATAAAAACTTTTGCGATTTGCAAAATGTTGAATCAAAGGCGGAGAAATGTTTTTTAAATAAAAAAAAATTTAGCTCGCGACATTTTAAAGGCATTCGCTCGTGAATTAAGGCGAGGAAAGTATCGGTAAAATACAAATAAACTTTTCATTAATTCTTTTGTAAAGCGATTCAGCGTCCCCCGTTTAATATTTGCCCAACAGCATTATGTGAAGAGTTCATAATTAACTTTCCCGTTGCTTGGCGATTATTTATATTCCATTATAAACCATGGAATTGGTATTTATTTTCACTTTGTTAGACATAATGGGAGAAGAAGGGGCTGAGCGGGCAAGCAGAAAATTCTCAAATAAACCATAATTTTTTGTCGCTGAAACTTAATTATGGTTGATTTTCAAATGTCACCGCCTCAATCAGGAATCGAACTATTCAAATAAATGCTGAATTATCCGATATTTACATGTGATTTGATGCATACATCATTGGAGTGAAATTTATTGCAACAGGGCGGCGTAAAGAACTCGGATGTAGCAGTGTAGTACGTCTTATAAAAGTTAAAAGTACGTTTATTGATAGCGGTGCGGAGCCAAAGGCCCGGCGTCGTTTATTACAATAACTTAAAGCGGCTATTGTATCAGCAAGCGGAATCTTCGCATTAATTACGTTCATTAAATGTAGCTAGTGCCAGAACACAAGTTATTAACTGTTATTTTTTCACTAAAATCGAATAAATGTTGGATTTAAGTTAATGCGAGACATTAATTCCGGTTTTGTTCACACTCCGAGCTGTTCCCAAACGTCGCTTTTTCCATAATGTTTGTTGATCCGCATAAAAATGCATTGGCGCATCACGCAACTGCTGCGGCACGCATTGCCCGAAGCATACCCTCCGATCGTCCTTGCGGCTCAAGTTTGAAAGAATGGATCACTCGCTTTCCAGCCCGACAAATGCTCGAAGGGCCCAGGCCTCGGCTGCCGTGAGCCGACCCTGCGGTCACCGACAGCAGGGGAGCTCTCCCTGTGCAGTGAAGGAGGCGACAGCGGTCGCGGAGTTTTCCGCCTCGCTCGACGGCTTAAACCGGGCAAGCATTTCACCGTCGGCGACCTCTCGCCCCCCCCCTCCCTCCGGACCGGGGGTTTTCCCGGCGGGGGAGGAAGCGCGATCGCGGGTCCTCCGAGCGGCGGAGACGCATCCGCCTCGAGGCATCGGGAGCAAGAAACGGAAGAGCAAAAAGCTCGAAAATTTAATAAGCCCGAAGAAAAAGGGAGAAAAAAGCCCCGCAGAGCAAATCCGGGAAGGTCTTGGCGGGGGCGGAGCAGCCCTTAAAATCGAATGTGAAGAGCTTTTCGGGCAAACCGAATTCGGTTTCTTGATTCTTTTCCCGGGGGTCCATTTCTAATTCTAATCTCCATTTAGTTAGTTAAATTTTTCTTTCTTTTCTTTTCCTTTTTTTTTTTTTTTCTCTCGAAAAACAGAAAGGAAAATTTTCCGGCTTCTTCGGGTTTTTTTGAACTTTAATTTATTCATCGGTGTCTTTTCCCTTTATTTATAAACTTTCCTTAATTTATCTTCTGCGCGAAGTTTTCCATCGCTCGTCTGAAAGCTTAATGGGTTTGCCCTTTCCATCGGGGAGAGTTTTAACGCATCAGTGATCGCTCAATCCGATAATGTTTCCGCAGAATTATGCTTCTTTTGCTCAACCCTTGATTAAGGGTGGAATCGATAAGAGGGAAAAGAATGGAACAAGTGCATTGGTTCATTATCGGTTTATTAAGAGCTGCCCTGATGCGTGCAAAAAATAATAATAAAGTAAAAAATAACCGCGGAGATTCCCTCTCCGGGAGCGGATATCTTTCCTCTTGCTTCTTTCAATTTATTTATTTATTTATTTTTCCTTTTTGTTTCCCTTCGAAAAGCCCCGATTTTCCCGGCATGTGCAGGGCTTTTACCTCCAAGAAAAAAAAAGAGGAAAATAAAGCTCCGTCTAATTTTTCTCCTAGTTCATCTGCAAACGTCAGGACCGTAAAGCCGGAGTTTTTCCTTTCTGTATCTTGTTATTGTAAAATGTTTTTGCGGGGTAAGTTAAAATTAAATGGCCGTAATAGGATTTTTCAAAGATCCTTTATGGAAGAGCCGCCTTTGTGTAATATCTGCGGGTCGGGGGAAACAGGAGCCCCGTTTTTTCCCACCCTTTTCCCTCCTTTTTTTTTTTTTTTTTTTTGCGGAATTCCCGGTCGCCCGAACTTAAATAGGGGATTCGGTTTTTCGGTGTGCGGGTCAGGTCCCGGAAA
>JAOWBB010006728.1:0-19160 GCA_028565995.1 Ricinus marginatus
TTAGAAGTATATTTTTCCATTATATTAGTTTTATGAATTAATAAAAAATTTGATTTTGAAAAAATATTAGCACAGGTTAGCTTATATTGTAAATTTTATTTAATAAACTCACTTTAATAGTAATATTTTTATCAAATATAATTAGACCAATGATTTTTTTAAAGGTACCATAGAAAAGAATGAATTCCATACAGCTCTTCAGACTTTTGGTTATAGACTGAGTGATCATCTGATTGATATTCTAATTCAGAAATATGATAGAAGCCACAAGGGAGCAATGCATTTTGATGATTTTATTGCATGCTGCATTGTACTGCATGTAAGTATTTGAAATGAAATTATTCTTAATGTACATTAAAGTCATCCGACGTTATTTTAATAATTTCGAAAAAAATTTCAATAAATAGTTTTAAACTTAAAAATATATTTACAAATTTAATTATTTTATTTGTGAATTCATATGAAACAAAATGGTAAGTCATAATCATAAATTTATAACTTTTGAAAGGATTTGAAAAAAATGAAAAAATCCATGAAGTTCCAAATTTAATTATATAACAGGTTAAGTTTATACAGTATAATACAATAATAAAGATGAAACATGCATAAATATATCTACATTTAAATCTATAAAAAATAAAATGATTTTATTACTTGGCTGCACGAAAAGTATATTGGATACACATACATTAAAAAATCGTGGTGGAAATTTAAGGAAAACTAAGCGCAAGAATCTGAAAAGATTGGTTTCTAATAAACTAAATGAATTTTTATATAATTTTCAGATTTTAACAAATTCATTCCGAGAACGTGACACAGATTTGGATGGAGTAATCACGGTAAACTACGAAGATTTTCTGAGCATGGTGTTACTTTTATAATATAGTATTTTTTTCAATTATTATTATTATTGTGTGCCTTAAAAAGAAAATATCTTTCCAAAAGGCTAAAATTATTACATAATTAAAATTATAGATTTTGTATTATAGTGGCAGACACTACATTCAGTCGAAAGAAATAACTTGGTAAAGATATTTTAATCCTACTCGGATAAAATAAAATCGTTCGAGTAATTAAGAGAGGAAATAGATTTTTTTCCAGTTACATCAGCTTATTAGCCAAAACTATTATATGAGGCTGCCTGTATTAAATTTTATATTTAATTATTTTTTTATATAACTATTTAAAAATATTTTAAATTATTAGTAATCTAAATGATATTGTTATTATGTATCGTAAATAGGAAATATGGTCTATGATTTTATAATAAAGAAATTCTTAGGTACATATTGTTTATTTATAAAATTCATGAAAAACACTTTTTATTTTAATATAAGTAAATCCAAGATATGCGGAAATTGATTTAAAAAAGAATTTTTAAAATTGTAAAATTAAGGTATGAAATTATTCTTAAAAAGTTGAAGTACTAATTTTAATCCGTTTAATAATTTTTTCTAATAATGGTAAAAAAATCACTAACTGCGAAACTGAAAAATCACTAATTGTGAACTGTTACTTATAAAAATTCAATATAATAATACTGTTAACAAAAAACTAGCTTATTGATTCACCATTTGGATCTTCTTCCATGAAATCTATGATCATTCGACCATTTTCGGTCATAATCCTGATTTCTGTTATCTCTTTCTGTGAATTTTTCATTCTTTTTTCTCTCTTGTTTCTCTTCGAATCTCTTTTTCATCCTGTACAGCTCCTCTGGAACAACCTGTCATCAAAAATTCACATAAGCCTTAATCTATTTTAAATTAACAACAATAAATAAATAATTTTTATAATGTTCCTTATACTTTACATAAGAAAATTACTTTTTTTTCATGTGTAAATTCGAATATTAACAATGCGTAAATAAACATATAATTTTTTTAATAATAAAATGAAGAAATGAAGATTTTTAATAATTACATTAATATTCGAAATTCATTTCATACTATATTAAATTTGAAATTTATTTTAATATTATGTCTATGGGAAAATTATTACATTTAAATTTTATATATAATTAGAAATCATTATTTTCTTATGCTTTTAAATTATTATATTTTTTCTACCATTTGTTTTTTTACTTTAAAAACGAGGAACACTGATAGTTTTATACTTTAAACTTTAAAAAATATTATTTCTATTAATGTACTTAAATATATAAATAATTTTTCATTTCCACAACCTGATTCGCTTCTTCCAAAATAGATATCAGATCTTTGGCATGTGCCCAGTCATGTCTTGTGAAAAGTGTTACTGCCTCTCCTGTTTTACCTGCTCTACCCGTTCGTCCCACTCTATGAACATATTCTTCTATGTTTCGAGGAAAGTCATAATTAAGAACTTTTCTGAAACATATAACTATTTGTTAGCTTAAGTTTGAAATGGTAATGATGCTATTCGGATATTTCAAGGGATATAAAATCATATTCGACGTTTTTGAACATAATTCGAATGAGCTATGAAAATATTTCATTTCCTACTGAAAAAATATTTATTCAATTATTTTTTAATTTGCACTTCAGTTATGCGAATTCCAAAAAACTAAAACTTCAGTTATCGACCTACGTGACATCAGTTATATCAATTCCACGACTTGCCACATCCGTTGCTATTAATATTCGAACGTTTCCTGACTTTAAATCTTCGATTGCCTGCACTCGATCCTCTTGCTCTCTATCTCCATGAATACATTGACAATCAATATTTTGAAGTACTAAATCGCAGGCTAACTTATCTGCCATAATTTTCCTATCGACGAATATCATAACTTTGTCGTTTTTAGTCAGACTCGAAATAAACTTTAGGAGCTGTAGAATGTTAAAATTAGTAACATCAGATCTATAGATAAGATTTCATTCTTTACAATTTCAAATAAAAAAAAAAATTACATATTCATCCTTTTTCTCTTCATTCAATATGACGATATTTTGCCGGACAGAATGAACAGCAGCTAAATCTAAAGAGCCTATCACTACTTGGATTGGTTCCGTCATATACTTCTCTGCCAATAACTGAACCATGTATGACCACGTAGCACTGAATAACGATTGTTAATAGTTAATAAAAAATAATATAAAAAACAGTTTTATTAACAATAGAAATAATTAATTTCAAATTAGTAAACAAATTAATAGTACAATCAGTAAACAATAGTATACAAAATTAATAATTGCTATAAATATAGACTAACTTGAATTTTGAAGAGTATAAATATATTAACTAAAAAAGAATTTATTTTGGTTGTTATGTGCAAATATAGTATAACAGTTGAATATAAATGTATTCGGGATAATAAGTAATTAACATTGAATAAAAATCAGTCTTTATCAATTAAAACTATAATCTGATTAATTAAATTTTTTTAAAAATATGTAAATAACCCTCGCTTTTTGAGTTTATTTTTTTCTTTACCCTTCTCAGCTTTGTATGAGTGGAATGATGTATTGATTTTGTTGTGAAGGTGACAAAAACTATCAAATATATGCTTATTAAGCATATCGGCTATACATAATTTTTGTTCGATTCTCTGCATTATTCTATAATTTACTGACTGTATAGAGCATGAGCAATATTGAGATTGTAAAAATCTTTTCATTGATATGGAGAAACAATGTGGATTAATTAAGAAACAAATATAAAAATTTAAACATAAGAGTAACATCGTAATACGAATCTCCTCTCTGCCATGTCTCGTTAAACAGGAATTATTTATTTAAATTCACCTTGTCATAATTGTTTGTCTATCAGGTCGTATGTCAAGTAATATTTTTCTTATTTGAGGTTCAAACCCCATATCAAGCATACGATCTGCCTCATCAAGTACCAGATATGTAACGGAACCAATATTTATCACATCTGAAAATAAAAAAATTCTATAAAATGAAAATTTAATAGAAACATATATAAAAAAAATCTCGATAAAATTCGCTAAAGGGATTTAAAAAATATAGTTAAAATGGAAACAAATCAAACAAATATTGACTAAAACTTAATAATTATCCTCAAAAAATTTTATTAACAGAAGCAATCATAATCATTGCAAAATAATTATGTTTATTGATACAATTTCGTCTTATGTATCTAGAAAATTATACAATCTGACATACTTTCTTCAAGATTATTTGAATTTTAAAACTGGCTATTAAATTTGAAATTTACTGACAGAAAAAAGACGTCAATGAAGAATTTAAGATGAAGAATTATAATAGGTCAAAGTAAAATATATATATGAAATTTATTAAAAAGATATTTTTTTCGCATTTATTCTTCTATTTTTGTCAAAAATATTTTCAAGTAAAAATAAAAAGCAAAATTGAATATTTTTAATAAGTTTTTAATTTCATTTAAGTGTGTTATAAATCGTAACAAAGTAATTTTGACGAAAAAAATAAATATAGAAAATTATTGTGATAATTATTGATCGTCATAAGAATTATTGTCAAAAATTTGCTACCCTCAAAATGATTTTTCCATGCAAATAAATACTCTAAAAATTATTATCGATATCATTATGAGAAGCTGTAGAAATCGTTTATCATAATCACCTGATTCAACTAAATCATTGAGTCTCCCAGGAGTTGCTATTATAATTTGTATCCCGCTTGATATTTTACTGATTTGCTCTCGGCGATTACCTCCTCCATAAATACAAATACTAACAAAATTTAAAAAATTTAAATATTTAATATAACTAAGAGTCATTAGAAAAAAAATTAAATGAAAGCGAATACCTTTTAATATTGCGATAGGAGTATTTTTCAACCTCATTTTCTATTTGTAATGCCAATTCTCGGGTTGGAGCAAGAATCAGTACATTGGCTCCTCCACGTTCTGAGAATGGCAATCCTTGACCATCAGTGTGGATAAGAGCTGGCAAGAGGAAAGCAAGTGTTTTACCTGGAATAAAAAAGTTAGCAGATATTTCATATACTTATAGTTTACGAATGTTTGCAAAATAAACAAATGATATGAATTGTTACCTGTTCCTGTTTGCGCAATTCCTATCATATCTAAACCAGATAGTAGAATTGGCCACGCTTGGCTCTGAATTGGAAATGGCTTTTCAAATCCTTGCTTTTTTATTTCAATTAGTATCTCTGGATAGTTAGCAAATGCCTGCTCAAATGTTTCGACAGGATTGGGAATTTTTTTATCGGAGCCCGATGCATTCTTAACAATCATTCTGTTCGACGAATAACTAAAATCACAATATTATATTTCGTTTTAATTTATAAAGTCAATATAAATACATTATCAATTAACACATTCACTGTTTTTAACTAAAGATATACACCTAAATCATCCATTAGTACAATTAAAGTTAACCTTATTAAAAAATTAAAAGAAATTTTTCTTTATCATTACTCCCTAAGTCTAAATCAAATTTAAAGTTTTATATGCGGAATTCCAAATTTTATTTATACCTTTTTAGGAAATCAATTTCTCCCAATCTCAGTTCTTAAAAAATTGGTAATTTTATTCTTTCTTAAAGATTAATAGTTTTAATAAGTCCGAAAATTCTTTAAAAAAAGTTTTATAATTGATTTGGATTTAAGGAAGAATTTATGGAATATTTAAATTCATAAATGAAAATATAATGTGGTATATATTTTTTAATAAAATTGTTCTTGCAATAAAGTAACCATAACAAAACTCACCGAAAATTTTTAACATATTCTTCGTCCATATTGGCAACATCGGGATCTTCAAAATAAAAGTCCTTTTTCAGTGATGGATACTTTGACCATTTAATTTTTTCATACTCATCCTAAATAAAAATATCTTGTTATAGAAATATAATACTCTAATGCTAGCTCCATAATAAATGATATATGTTATGCAAATTAATAATTTTAAGAACTTATAATAACCATTAAATATATATATATTTAATATTAATTTATACTCACTGCTCTTCTATTTACTTCATCCCAATCAATAACAGGAAATGGATCCTTTTCCTCATCTGAAGTACTATTAAATGCATTAAATGGCTTTGTAGTTACTAATTTTTCAATTAAATCTTTGCATTTTTCACAAGATTCTGGAGAACCAGTTATAGTAACTTTCACTTTTCCATTAAAATCTTCTTCTCCAATCTTAATAAAGAAAAATGCATAATGTAAATCTGAAAGTTAGCCTAATTAAAAAAGATAAGAATAATTATTGAAATTTACATTTATTTGGGTTCTTGTTGAATCTTGCAATTCTCTAATTTTCACTCCATGTCTGCCTATAATTTTTCCAACTTTATCAGAACTGACTGTAAGAAATGTTTTATCCTCATCTCTTGGTAAAGGATTTTTACGCCTATTATCTATAAATTTGAAATACAAATGCAATTGATGATTATTTCAATTTTCTTTCATCAAAAACTTATCAAATTTACAAATATTTTGTATAATATATAAAATTAGTTAGTAAGTAATATAAATGTTTCAATTATTAAAATTTATGTTTTTTAAAACTTTTATAGGAAAAGCAGTTAATTATTGATATGATTGTTAATAAAATACAAATAGTATTTTACACAAATGAAAAACAATTATGTTACAGAAAATAAATCTGTGTTAACTAATCTCAATTATTTTATATAAAAATGCCACACTTAATCATTAAATTAAACCCAATAAAATATTTCTTCATGAATTTTGCAAAAATTAAAAAATTATGTTTGAAATTAAAATTACTGATTATTTTTACACCCAAAATGCATATGGATATCATTTTTGGGTACAATAACTAATACAGATATTTACAAAATAATGTTACTGCTTAAAAGTCAAATTTAAATTTTCATGAGAATCTAACTAAGAAATCATAACATAAATCAATTTTTCATCAATACTGAGAACACTTATAGAAAATATCTTTATTGATTAATGTAACTGCATTTTGATAGACTCATCCAATTCTTCAGTCTTTTTTCAATATTACCCCTTTCTGTGTTTCTTGAATTCCTCCAGTTAGAGTTATAGATGTTTTTAGCAGTATGACATTTATTATAACTTTCATTATCTTTATTATTCTTGGGCACATATCTGCTATAGTCATTTGACTTGACCGATCTTCGTCCTGTATGGAAATCTGCCATCTAAATAAATAAAAAAAATTTAAGTGATTATTGCCTGTTTGGAAATTAAATTTGATTCCATATAATTTGCCTAGGCAATAACTGAATTTAATTTTAAACGATAGCTATCAGAAGTTATAATCGGTTATTACCAAGAAATACAAAATAAATTATACAAAAAATAAATAAATGAAAGTTATAATTTATGTAAAATAAAATGAGATAATTAATCTTTTCAATTAAAAAATACCTTTACTTATTATAATTTTTTACATTAAAAAAAAACTCCGAATACTGCCCGTCACTAAATAAACGACCAATAGCGTGAATCTGACATCCCTAAAATGTCAGCCCTTCGCGATTCGGAAATATTCATCGGGGCCTTAATTTCAACGGAATAACCATGAAAGCTCCGTGACAATGTTCTGATTTCATATTAATAAAATAGTATTTTTATTTTTTTTCATAATGATTGAGTCATTAAAACTACTCAGTAATGCAGAATTAATCTAAAAGAAACAATTTATCTTAAAATCAAACTTCTAGATTATTGCAAATAAATGCTAATCGATTTCAATACATAACTCCTGTAGTGCACTTGTAAACGCAATATATTATGAGATTCTGATGTAATTTTTAAGAAAAAAAATTCCCACGAAAAAACCGCAAATAATATTTTTAAGTCGTAACCATCTATGAAATATATTGTTTCATTCATTTATATTTATAGATGTTTATTTTTGTAAAACATTTTGAAGTTTGCATATACTTTCGAAGACGACAATTGCATTAAATAATTATGGCCGAATATTTTATATTTAACTAATTAAAAAATTTATTTAAATTCATTATTTTAACCTGAATAATGATTTTTTTGTAATTTTATTGCGTTTGCCAAAAATCTAAGAAAAAATTTTATCAACTTGTATTATTTAATTTATGAGGATAAAATTCATTTGCTGTGATATAATTTTACAATTGTGAAAATATCGATATTTTATATGATATTAAAAATTTTATAAAACATTACACAAGAACTAAAAAACAAGAAAAACAGATATTATGAGTTTCAATATGTGAATAACCTTTTGATTAATTTTAAACTTAAAATTGAAATTTGGATTTTTAAAGATTATTCGAATCACACTGGTGAAAATGAAAATTTTTATATATTCAAAGCAAGTTTAAACGTGTTCATTTTTCTATCCCTTTCTCATTTTCGAATCATACCGTTAACTATTCCGAGCAATGACATTTTAAGTAAGAAATGCGAATCGTTTAAACTTTCCTAAAATAAAATCTATTTAAGTAACGATGATAGCGACTAATCTATACTACTAAAGAGTCAGCGCTGTCACGGAAAACTATTTATCTTTACAATTTTTAAAAGATATGGAATCATATTTTAATGGACGTCAAATAGTTAACAATAATTCATAAAATTCAAAACAAGTTAACAATAATAAATAAATAAAAAACAATATCTTCATCAAAATTAAAAGAGTTTGTGCGGGTCTGAATGTTTAAAAAAGTGACATAAAATGTTCTATTTAGATTTTAAAGGTTGACCTTTTGGTATGAGTCTGAAAGTATCATTAACTTTTGTAAAAAATAATGACGCGGAATTATTATAACAACAATTGAAACTTAGTTTTTATGTTTTATATCGTGAGCTTCTTATGAAGGGAAACAGTGATTTATTTTCATTCTTTTACTAACTTAAGTTTATTATAAAATCCATTATTTTCTTCCCCGCCAACTTCAGATCATTTAACTTTAGAATAAAGTAAAGAAAATCTTTGTTCTTCTCAAGACGTGTAGTCATAAACTTGTAAAGAAAAAAGTAAAATTCAATTTTCATAAAATTGAAAATTATAAAATTGTCCGATTTTGACTGATTCAAGATTGCCTATATTTTTCGTCAAACACAGTTTCATATTAAATGAGAATATCCTTTTGTTATTTCTTTAAAAAAAATCCATTCCGTCGATTTTGTAAAATTTTTTTCTTATAAATAACGAATTTTTAAATCCGTACTATGAATTAGTTTTAAATTTATATAAACCCAAAAGAGACAAAAAACATGAAAACATTCATTTAAAATCGTGGTCGACTTTTTTCCCTGTTCAGAAAATGAACAAAACCTCATTACGCCAAATCACTCGGAGAATTTTATAAATTACCGCCGGAAAATATTTAAAATGCAATTTATTGTTTCTCATGTTGGCGTCATTTGAAGGCGTAACACTAGACGTTTGATGTAATTATTGTCGTTTAGTCACGAAGCATCGTGCTAACTGAAGGACGTCAGGGGCTTCGTAACATTGCTCCAATAAAATACAAGTTTATGACATAGCTTTCGCGACTGTTTCAGTCGTAAATGTCATTCGCTGAAGTTTAAAAATAAATTTTATAAAATATTAGTTATATTCTGTTAGCGAATATGAAATTTTACATAGTAATTTTTACGATTTTGCTAGATTGCTCGACTTGTCAAGAGGAAGAGGACCAGAAGTGCGGTTGTCAGGCAAATCGCGAGAAAAGGACAGATTTTTCCAATCGTTTTATGTCAAACGTTGTAAATGAGGAAGATGGACATGGAGAAAATCCGTCAAAGAAATATAATAAGTTTGCAAATGGGTATACGCCGTATGCTCGCACTAATGAAATGGTGTTTTTATCTGGGGGAGAGTTCGAAATGGGCACAAACAAACCTGTGTTTGCGGCCGATGGAGAAGGTCCTAAAAGATCTGTCACAGTACGTGAATTTTATATGGACAAGCATGAAGTGTCAAATATGGAATTTGAAATTTTCATTAACATGACGGATTATGTTACTGAAGCCGAAAAATTTGGCGATTCTTTTGTATTTGAAAATTTATTAAGTGATGCTGTGAAGGAAACTGTCACGCAGGCAGTAGCTAAGGCACCTTGGTGGTTGCCAGTTAAGGGAGCTGATTGGAGGCATCCTGAGGGTCCGGATTCATCCATAAAAGGTATGTTTTAGTATGAAAGTTTGTGTGAATATTAGTTTTGATGATAAAATAAGATTTCCTTTTGCGGTTTTAATTCCACATAAAATGCCTAAATAGATTTACCAAATTAATCATTAAATAAACAAGAAGAATTAGTAAATTGTATTAACATATTCAAAATTAGTATATTTTTTGTAAAACAAAATCTCATTTACTGAAATTTATGAGAAAGTATAATTTAATCTAAATGCATTTCACTTCTTTAATTTATTCATAAATTAAAATTGATATACCATGAAAAATTTTATCTATTTTTATTTTAAAAGTTTGCAATAATTTTAAGTAATAGGATTAAGTAGATACATTTAAAATCATTGTTACTTTTCTTATAAATATTTATTATCATCTATCATAGATTAAAGGGATTCGTCTAACAAGCTATTAGAAAACATCCCAATTTCTTAGCTTTATTTTTCAAGATATCATTATGGTTTTTAGCTGATTATAAATTCTCATTTGTTAAAAAATTGCAGTTATTTTAAGATTTGTTGTAACATCAAGCTGAAATAGCCATAAATATAAGCATATACTTAAAAAAAATTTTTTATTTTTTTTCACTTCAACTGTAAGAGAACTTTATTAATGCATACAATTTTATTTAATAATTGTTTTTTAAAATATAAATTGAGAAAAAGATTATCTTTTTTCATACTTTATACTGAATAATTCATTTAAAATGTTTATCATTACATATTTTTGAGAAAAAGCAATGGATTTAATCAGTGTTTTTTAAATTTACTTTAATTTGCACTGCAATATAAAATATAAGTATCATGTCATGAAATATATGTAGTATCATTTGTTTAATATCTGCACTTTGATACAGTTTAAAAAGAATTGATTTTACAAGATTTTTGATATTTGAAAGTCTGAATTTATGAACTCTTGGATTTCATTTTTTATGCAGTTATTAATATATTCCATTATAAACAATTTTTTTTAAAATTTGAAACTTCTGTAAATATTTGTACACTGTTCTCATAATGAAAAGTATTATAATAAAATGTATGTGTTTTTGTTATTTGTTTCTAATTTTATTCTAGATAGAATGGATCATCCTGCAGTTCATATCTCTTGGAATGATGCAAAAGCCTATTGTCAATGGGCAGGAAAACGACTTCCAACAGAAGCAGAATGGGAGTATGCATGTCGTTCTGGTAAAAAAGACAGATTATTTCCATGGGGCAATAATTTAAAGCCAAAAGGACAACACAGGTGGGCTAAATAAATAAAATTGAAAAACTATTATAAATAATTTAATTATTATATAAACACTGTGAATTTAAAAGAATATTGCAAATCTAAAACTTTATCAACATGAATGTTAAAAATCTTTAAAAAAAATATTTTAGAGTCAATATATGGCAGGGGGTTTTTCCAGATAATGATGAGGGCCTAGATGGTTTTACTGGTACAGCTCCAGTTACATCCTTTCCAGAAAATGACTTTGGATTGAAAAATATGATTGGAAATGTATGGGAATGGACTGCAGACTATTGGATGATCACACATTCATCTAAACCATCAAGGAACCCTGTATGTTACAATATTATTTATTTTCAATATCAATAATAATTTTTAATTTTGAATACAATGCAGCTATGAATTTTATAGGCCATTATGTATAGAATTAAGTTGAAATAATTACATATGGGGCAGTTTTATTTATAATTTGACTTCTCATATGTCAAATCTTATTTGGAAAATAATGAAGAAATTGTTATTTCTTTAATCTGAAAGCATATCTATAATTTTTTCTATAAATTCTAATTAAAATTTAATTTAAAATTCAATTTTATATTTAAATTTTAGACAGGTCCTTCATCAGGCACAGATAAAGTAAAGAAGGGTGGTTCTTATCTCTGTCATAAAAGCTACTGCTACAGATACAGGTGTGCAGCTAGAAGCCAAAACACTCCAGATAGTTCTGCAGGAAATTTAGGTTTTAGATGTGCAGCAGATAAACTTCCTGATAAACTTAATGCAGATGAAACTTATAACTTCTAATGTTCATAAAAGTATCAACAAAGTAGGGATAGTTCAGAATAAGAGGTCTGACCTAAATCTTTGGCTGTGATCTATTATTTAGAAATTATAAACTTTGTTTGACATAAGTTTATATGTGAAATATTTAATTTTTTCTGCAAATAGAAATTTCATTGCTGAACTACTGAAAAATTTGTATACATTAAAATATTTTTATATTATTTTATGAATAAGTATCTTAATGATAAAGACATATATAAGTTCAATATTTTTATTTATTGCTGATGAGTTATTAAGCTTTTTATGAAATCAAAATATAAAAATTATTTTTTTATAAAAATTTTTAAATTTGTTTTAGCATCCATTATGATTTTAATACTAAATCAACCAAAGCTACATCATTTAGCCATAAAATTTGAATGATTGAATATGAAAGGAAGTTTTAAAATATCCATATAATACATAACACTGAAAAAAATTCTTAATTTTTTATAAATTACATAATTCAATTTAGAATTATATTATGAAATTTTGTCGGGAAAGGGCCTTTCATTATTTTTACTATATATGGTCGTTCTAATTTGAAAATTAACTAAATTATATATTAAAGAAATTATATAATTAAAATTAAAGTATCGTAATTACACGTAATTCCAATATTTTGAATAAATAAATCAAAATTTAATTAAAAATTAGAGATTTCGTTTTACGATCGTTCAGTTTCTAAATTATTTTTACTCGTTAGATAAACATATATGCAATAACATTGTTCAAGTCAGAAACCTAAATCGAATAAAAAGTTCATATTCTCAGCCAAATTATAGGTAGAACACAATACAAAACTTTTATGCTTAGTTTAAAAAAATATATGAATTTGATCTTAATACGTGACAATAGTTCGAACTTGGCAACTTTTAACGGTGTCGTAGTTTCCAACAATGGAGCGTTTCAAAGGTTCTTTTTCCACAGACGACTCTGTGGGGAGTAGTCGTATACGGCCGGGGCAAATAGGGTCAGGAAAATGCAATCAAAAATTTTGTCCTGCTTGTCTACAACATTAAGGGTAATTATTTAAACACAATGCGAAAATTGAAAATTTTATCTTATACTTGTATTCAGTTTCTTATGGCTATCTAAAATTAAGTGACAAGACCGAAATATTTTTCTGTATTACCGTTTAATCTGTGAAAAAATAAGAATTATAAAACTGTATATTTGGTATGAATTTAATGCACAGATATAATATCTCGTTTTCTAAAAACGAATTGAGTTAATATAGATTTCTTTTTTAGTCAAAATGTTTTCGTACAAAACATGGAACAATTTGGCCCTTAGCACAACGTCTTTATTCAACCAGCGAAGAGGCTGATTTAGTTGTAATTGGTGGAGGACCTGGAGGATATGTTGCTGCGATAAAAGCAGCACAACTTGGTATGAAAGTAAGTTGAATTTTTTAATAAAATTTTACGAATAACACAAATTACCTTGCTTGTTGAAAATATTGAATTGTAATATCCATGATACGTTTAATCGAATAACTTTAAAACTGAGAGAAATGAATAGTAATTAGTTCATAATTACTTTTGAGCTCAAGAACTGTTCATTTTGTTTTTAGTTAAGAAATAGTAATTGTGTGAAATAAATATTATTATCTGAATGAATGTTTCTTTAATATTAATCTTTTGACATCTAATCTATATGTAATCATTAAATATATTGCAGTAAATTTATTTTGCATTTTCAGGATTGTATTGCAAACTGGAAGATTAATGATTTTTAAATCATACACACATTTAAAAATGAGTTATTTCAAATTTTGATAATGAATTTCCTATTATAAATAATTTTTTTGGATGTAAATTTGAAAAGGGAGTATTTTTCCAATGAAAATTGTTACAATCTATATTTAGAAGCTTTTTAGAAAAATTTTTATTTTAGACTGTTTGTATAGAAAAAAATGACACTTTGGGAGGAACCTGTCTAAATGTTGGCTGCATACCATCAAAAGCACTGCTTAACAATTCTCATTACTACCATATGGCCCATTCAGGAGATCTTGCTCGACGTGGTGTCAAAGGTTTGAATAAAAGAAAAGTAGAAAAAAGTAGTCATTAAACTTCCTTTGTTTCTAATCCTAAAGATTTTATTTTTTTAATTTTAGTTGATAATGTTACATTAGATCTGGATGCTCTGATGAAGACAAAGACTGAAGCAGTAAAAGCATTAACAGGAGGTATTGCAATACTCTTTAAAAATAATAAGGTAATTTATGTAATGTATTAAATTAAAAAAATTATATGGCAAAATATATTTTAATTTTTATAAAAAAATATAACAGTACAAAAAACTGCTTAAAAAAATTTTATAAGGATGAGAATTTCTTATAATTATTATAAAAAGATAAATATTTTTATTTAAATGTTTGTAATTCAAGTAACACTGGGTGAACATTGTTTTTTTAACTATATATATTTCTTGAATAAAGTATTATGTTCTTACCTTCTGCTAAATTTCTTATGGAAGTTAAAATGTTATATTCCATTTACATGATGCTCTTTTTATAATATCAAAGAGATTATAATTTTCAAGTTGGCTCTTTAAGAAAGAATTAATCTAATTTTTAAAGATAAAAGAACATTAAAGAATTTAAATTTTTTTTCATAGTAGCAATAAAAATCTGTTATACTGTGTTTAATGTAATAGGAATTAATAACTAGTCAAATATTTGTTAATTTTTCAGTGATATAACTGATAAATTTTATTTTCTTTAACATTTTAATGTAATTGTAGATTTAACAAGGAATGTAATGCTATGTATTAATATATATAAAATATATAATATAATATTGCTAATGTATATTAATCTTTTATTATATAATTTGATTTTATAAGTGAAATGTTTTTCAGCTATTACATTCTTGATGATTATATGAATTCCAGTAATTATTTTTTTAGATATCTTTTGATCAACACTGAAAACTTGATTTAGAGATTAATAATTAGAATTGAAATCTTCTTGATAATCCTCTAATGACATTTTGAATTTACTTTAATTGTCATTAAAAACTTATTGTTTAATTTGAATTTATTGTAATATCCTAGGTTAAGCACATACAAGGGCATGGTAAGATTACAGGGACTAATGAAATAACTGCTTTGAAAAATGATGGCAGTTCTGAAAAAGTTAAGACAAAGAATATATTAATTGCAACTGGTTCAGAGGTAAGCAATATTTTTATTTTCTTATAATTTATTTTAAATTATTAATTATCTAAATAAAATTAAATATAATTTTAGGTAACCCCATTTCCTGGAATAGAGATTGATGAAATATCTGTTGTTAGTTCAACTGGAGCTTTGTCTTTGAAAAAAGTTCCAGGAAAGTTAGTTTTGATTGGAGCTGGTGTCATTGGATTGGAATTAGTAAGTCTTTTTAAAAAAAATTTTATCAATGAATTGAATTATTTTTGTAACATTAAATTCAAATAATTTTAGGGATCTGTATGGTCTAGATTAGGAGCTGAAGTGACAGCTGTGGAATTTTTAAATTCAATAGGAGGTGTAGGGATTGATGGAGAAATTTCAAAAACATTTCAGCGGCTATTGGCCAAACAAGGAATAAAATTTATGTTAGGAACCAAAGTAACAGGGGCAAAGAAATCCGGGGAAACTATTCAAGTTGCTGTAGAAAATGTGAAGGATCCATCTAAAAAGGAACAGGTATTTTTTCCAAGGAAGTCAATTTACCATTTGTCTACCTTTAAATAGCATTAGCATAGAGGTGGAAATTTGGATAGATTATAAAGCAAATAAAATGTTATTAAAATATTGGAAACAAATATTATAAATAATGAAAATATCAAAAATTGAATTGTCACAATACATTCAATCCATTCATGCAATAACATGATTAGCAATTTATTTTAGCTTGATTGTGATGTACTACTTGTTTGTGTTGGAAGAAGACCTTATACAACTAATTTAGGTCTTGAGGAAATGGGTATAGAAAGAGATGAAAAAGGACGAATACCAGTAAACTCTAGGTTTCAGACTGTAATACCAAAGTAAGTGAATTAATTTTAAAGTGAAGCAGTTATTGCTGCAGAATATGAAATACTTTTTAAAAATAATGCAATTATAAAAAGGCAAAATAAAATTAATTTGTAGTTAGTTTAAAAGGCTAAAAGTTTAGAAACACCACTAAAAAAAATGTGTAGCATATAAATATATAATGTAATTAGTTGTTTTTAACTAAATTTTTAAAAATTATTTACATTGTTATTTTAGTATTTTTGCAATTGGTGACTGCATTCATGGCCCAATGCTTGCTCATAAAGCAGAGGATGAGGGCATTGTGTGTGTTGAAGGAATAGCAGGTAAGTAATCTAACTTTTGATTGCATTTTTTGAAATTTGATATCCATAAATTTCTAATTTTTTTCACTGTGCTTATTTTATAAGTAAAGCGTCAAAATTTGTTATATTTCAGAAGTTGTAATCATTTGCATACTCTTATTTACTATTGTATAATCTAATTTAACCTAATTTTTATTTAACAATCCTACTAATATATTTTTAACAACTCCTAAATTGTTTTTAGGAGGTGCTGTTCATATCGATTATAATTGTGTACCAAGTGTAATATATACACATCCTGAAGTTGCCTGGGTTGGACGCACTGAAGAGGATCTGAAAAAAGATGTAAGTTATGAAGTTAGGAAAACAAAATCTATGAAAAAAAATAAAATAAAATTTTCTGATATGTATGAATATTCTTTACTTTAATGCAACAGGAATTTTAATTCGATACGACTTCCTGTAAATAAAAATTAATGTTACAGACAGAATAGAATACAAACAAAAATTTAATATGAAAGTACAATGATATTAAAATTCAATCATGTATGTTACTTTATGAAATATGAATATGATATAAAATTTTTTTGTTTTATTAAAGGGAGTTTCCTATAATATTGGAAAATTTCCTTTTGCCGCAAATTCTCGGGCGAAAACAAACAATGACACAGATGGATTTGTAAAGGTCTTAGCTGATAAGAAAACAGATCGGGTCTTAGGTGTTCATATTATAGGACCAGTAAGTATATAAGATTAATGTATAAATTAAAATTGATAATAAATTTAAGTTCCATATAATTGGGGATCATAAATAGAGCCACTGATCTTTGATAATTTCTTAATTTTTTTTACATTGCTGTATTTCCATATTTGTGCCATGATCATTTTTCATTTAGAACCTAGTTTTTACACTATTTGTGATCTAACATTCTTGCCTAGCTAGACATTTTTTTTAAAGTTATGAATTAAAATTTCATATTTACAATTCACACATTACCTACGATAATTAATGTTTTTTCAGGGCGCAGGTGAAATGATCAACGAGTCCGTTTTGGCCATGGAATATGGAGCATCTTCAGAAGATGTTGCTAGAGTTTGTCATGCTCATCCTGTAAGTTAAATTTGTTTTTTTTAACGTAGCAATTTATTTTTACTTTAATTATACTTCACAAAAATATTGCAACACATGACTAATACAATTTAAATTTTTCTCAGACATGTTCAGAAGCACTCAGAGAAGCACATTTAGCTGCCTATTTTGGTAAAGCAATTAATTTTTCGTAGATGTTCAACAAATTTAACATTTTCGAATGAATAAAGTAAGCTAAATGTAAGTTAATTGTTACTTAGATTTAAAGTATTAATTTTGAAGGTTTAAAAACATAAGCGTTATAGATTAACTCTCAAGTTAATATGTTAGTTAATTAGTCAAACTTAATCTTTTTTTAGAGATTGGTTAGGTTACAAAATCATCTTTTCTTATTAATTTCATTGGATCTGAAAAAGGTTGAAACAGTCCTTTAATAAAAACTTTATTTGGAGCTTTACGAAAATGAATTATTCCTAGGATTTTTCGTTCTAGCTGTAAAATCCTAAATAAAGTAGTGATTATTTGTTAAGAGTAAGGATAACAGTGATGATAAAATCAGGTTTTATAGAGATCAAAATTGATTCACTTGTTTTAAAAAATTGTCATGAAGTCTGACAGAAGAAAGATAAATAGTATGACATTATTTTTTATTCTATAAAAACAAATTCATAAAGTTTAAATATAAATTTATTTAATGAAAAGACTAGATGAAATAGTTAACAGTTTATGTCGGATAATTCGCCTCTATCATTGTTTCATACTTTAATACTTTCATAATAAAAATCAAATTTTTCTACAATGGTATTTTTCAACAAATTTGTTAAAAAAAGTACATATATTTTAATTAAAAATTTTTTATTTGCGATTTAAGTCTCCTAATAATATTTAAGATTTGTCCTTGATTTACCCCTTCTGATGTAAATCGAATGTTTGTGAATTTTATATTTTGATGTTTATTATTGTTGATATCAATAATCCTTGAATTCATATAGTGAAAATAATAAAATAAATATTTACACAGAATTGCAATTTTTGTTATTCGTTAAGCCTTCATATTATATTTTTGTTTTACAGTTTATTTTTGTTATATTGGATATGTTATAAATTTCTAATTTATATAAACGTATTGTTTAAAAATTATTTTTATATTGAAAAAATAAGTGTGAAACAAAGGGAATGTTTCTTAACTATTGGTTGAATTTATTTACAGTTGGGCGTCCAAATTATCCAAAATGGGATTTACCGATTACTACAATAATTTTTTCACTCAGTAATAAAATAGCTGCAAACTTACAATACAGATTTGTAAATTAAAATTTTTTTTTAATTCTATTATGATTTTGTACAATTTTATAAATTATTCTCCCTCATTTCACTTTGCTAAGAATATTTTTTCTTTTATATCTTCAGCGTACATCTTGTAATATTATTGTAAAGTTTAAATAAATTATTTAAATTTAATATAATTGATGGTAAGATAGTGTAATTTATATTTTCTTGCTCCCATTCATTTGTTAAATCTGATATACATTTCAATTTAAGGGATTATAATTATCTAAATAGTTTGTTTTTAATAATAAAAATTTCAAAATTAAATTGAAAATATTGTAAGAAAATTT